>JARFJB010000827.1:1332500-1347500 GCA_036346205.1 Vesta saturnalis
GTGTGTCTGTGTCGTGTGTGTCTGTGTGTCGTGTGTCGTCTGTGTGTCGTGTGTGTCTGTGGGTGTCGTGTCGTGTGTGTCGTGTCGTGTCTGTGTATCGTGTGTGTCGTGTGTGTCTGTGTGTCGTGTGTGTCGGTGTGTGTTGTGTGTCGTGTGTGTGTGTGTGTGTGTGTCGTGTGTGTCGTGTGTCGTCGTGTGTCGTGTGTCGTGTGTGTCTGTGTGTCTGTGTGTCGTGTGTGTGTCTGTGTGTGTCGTGTGTGTGTGTCGTGGTGTCGTGTCGTCGTGTCGTGTCGTGTGTGTCTGTGTCGTGTGTCGTGTGTGTCTGTGTGTCGGTTGTGTCTGTGTGTCTGTGTCGTGTGTCGTGTGTTGTCTGTGTGTGTCGTGTGTCGTGTGTCGTGTCGTGTCGTGCTGGTCTCTGTCTGGTTTCTGCGTCTGTGTCTGGTCTGTGTCTGCGTGTCTGTGTCTGCGTGTTTCGTGTGCGTGTCTGTGTGTCTGCGCGTGCGGCGGTGTGTTTGTCGTGGTTCTGTGTCTGTGTGTCTGTGTCGTTGTGTGTCTGTGTGTTGTGTGTGTCTGTGTCTGTGCGTTGGTGTCTGTGTCGTGTGTCGTGTGTCGTGTCGTTGTCGGTGTCTGTGTCGTTGTCGTGTGTCGTGTGTCTGTGTGTGTCTGTGTGTCTGTGTCGTGTCTGTGTGTCTGTGTGTCTGTGTTCTGTGTCTGTGTCTGTGTGTCGTGTGTCTGTGTCGTGTCTGTGTGTCGTGTGTGTGTGTGTCTGTGTGTCTGTGTCTGTGTTGTGTGTCTGTGTGTCGTTTTTTTTTTTTTTTTTTTTTTTTTTTTTTTTTTTTTTTTTTTTTTTTTTTTTTTTTTTTTTTTTTTTTTTTTTTTTTTTTTTTTTTTTTTTTTTTTTTTTTTTTTTTTTTTTTTTTTTTTTTTTTTTTTTTTTTTTTTTTTTTTTTTTTTTTTTTTTTTTTTTTTTTTTTTTTTTTTTTTTTTTTTTTTTGGGGGGGGGGGGGGGGGGGGGGGGGGGGGGGGGGGGGGGGGGGGGGGGGGGGGGGGGGGGGGGGGGGGGGGGGGGGGGGGGGGGGGGGGGGGGGGGGGGGGGGGGGGGGGGGGGGGGGGGGGGGGGGGGGGGGGGGGGGGGGGGGGGGGGGGGGGGGGTCTGTGTGTCTGTGTGTCTGTGTGTTGTGTGTGTGTCTGTGTGTCTTGTGTGTCTTGTGTGTCTGTTGTCTGTTGTCTGTGTGTCTGTGTCGGTGTCTGTGTCTGTGTCTGTGTGTCTGTGTCTTGTGTGTCTGTGTGTCTGTGTCTGTGTGTCTGTGTGTCTGCTGTGTCTGTGTGTCTGTGTGTCTGTGTGTCTGTGTGTCTGTGTCTGTGTCGTGTGTCTGTGTGTCTTGTGTCTGTGTGTCTGGTGTCTGTGTGTCTTGTGTGTCTGTGTGTCTGTGTCGTGTGTGTCTGTGTGTCTGTGTCTGTGTGTCTGTGTGTCGTGTGTCTGTGTGTCTGTGTGTGTTGTGTCTGTGTGTCTGTGTGTGTGTCTGTGTGATCTGTGTGTCTGTGTGTCGTGTCTGTGTATCTGTGTGTCTGTCTGTGTGTCTGTGTCTGTGTGTCTGTGTGTCTGTGTGTCTTGTGTCTGTGTGTCTGTGTGTCTGTGTCTGTCTGTGTGATGTGTGTCTGTGTGTCTGTGTCTGTGTTCTGTGTGTCTGTGTGTCTGTGTGTCTGTGTGTCTGTGTCTGTGTGTGTCTGTGTGTGTGTGTGTCTGTGTGTCTGTGTCTGTGTCTGTGTGTCTGTGTGTCTGTGTGTCTGTGTGTCTGTGTGTTGTGTCTGTGTCTGTGTGTCTGTGTGTCTGTGTGTCTGTGTGTGTCTGTGTGTCTGTGTTTGTGTCTGTGTCTGTGTCTGTGTGTCTGTGTGTCTGTGTGTCTGTGTGTCTGTGTGTCTGTGTGTCTGTGTCTGTCTGTGTCTGTGTCTGTGTGTCTGTGTGTCTGTGTGTCTGTGTGTCTGTGTGTCTGTGTGTCTGTGTGTCGTGTCTGGTGTCTGTGTGTCTGTGTGTCTGTGTGTCTGTGTCTGTGTGTCTGTGTCTGTGTGTCTGTGTGTGTCTGTGTGTCTGTGTGTCTGTTGTGTGTGTGTGTGTCTGTGTCTGTGTGTCTGTGTCGTGTGTGTCTGTGTGTCTGTGTGTCTGTGTGTCTGTGTGTCTGTGTGTCGTGTGTCTGTGTCTGTGTGTCTGTGTCGTGCCTGTTCGTGTCTGTGTGTGGTCGTGTGTCGTGTGTCTGTGTGGTGTCTGTGTCGTCTGTGCGTTGTGTGTCTGTGTCTGTGTGTCTGTGTGTCTGTGTGTCTGTGTCGTGTATGTGTGTCGTGTGTGTCGTGTGTGCTGTGTGTCTGTGTCTGTGTGTCTCGTGTGTCTGTGTGTCTGTGTCGTGTCGTGTGTGTCTTGTGTGTTCGTGTGTCTGTGTGTCGTGTGTTGTGTGTTGTGTGTGTGTGTGTGTGTCTGTGTGTGTGTCGTGTTGTGTCGTGTGTGTCTGTGTGTCTGTGTGTGTCTGTGTGTCGTGTGTGTGTCGTGTGTGTGTGTGTTGTGTGTCGTTTCGTGTCGTGTGTCTGTGTCGTGTCGTGTGTGTGTTGTGTGTGCGTGTGTGTGTGTCGTGTCGTGTGTCGTGTGTCGTGTGTGTCGTGTGTGTCGTGTGTGTGTGGTGTCGTGTGTCTGTGTCGTGTGTGTTGTGTGTGTGTGTGTTGTGTGTCGTGTGTCGTGTGTGTCTGGTGTCGTGTGTCGTGTTCGTGTGTCTGTGCGTGTCTGCGTTGTGTGGTGTGTGTCTGCGTTGTGTGTGTGCGTATGTGTGTGTGCGTGTCGTGTGCTGTGCGTGTCTGGTGTGCGTGTGTCGTGTGCGCGCGTTGTGTCGTGTGTGTGTGCGTGTGTGTGTCTGTGCGTGTGTCGTGTCGTGTCTGTGTCTGGTGTGTCGTGTGTCGTGTGATGTCGTGTGTCGTGCGTGTCGTCGTGTGTCGTGTGTCGTGTGTGTCGTGTCGTGTGTCGTGTGTCGTGTGTCGTGTGCGTGTGTCGTGTGTCGTGCGTGTGTGCGTGTGTCGTCTGTTGTGTCTGTGTGTCTGTCGTGTCGTGGTGTCGTGTGTCGTGTGTCGCGTGTGCGTGTCGTGTGTGTCGTGTGTGTCTGTGTGCGTGTGTGTGTGTGTCGTGTGTGCTGTGTCGTGTGCGTTCTGTGTCGTGTGTGGTGTCGTGTGTCGTGTCGTGTGCGTGTGTGTCGTGTGCGTCTGTGTGTCGTGTGGTCGTGTGTTGTGTGTGTGTCGTATGTGCGTGTGTCTGTGTCTGTGTCGTGCGTGTGTGCGTGTGTCGTGTGTGTCGTGTGTCGTGTGTGTGGTCGTGTGTGCGGTGTCGTGTCGTGTGTGCTGTGTCGTGTGTCGTGTCGTGTCGTGTCGTCGTGTGTGCGTGTCGTGTCGTGTGTCGTGTGTCGTCGTGTCGTGCGTGTGTCGTGTGTCGTGTGTCGTGTGTGCGTGTCGTGTGTGTCGTGTGTCGTGTGTCGTGTCGTGTGTGTGTCGTCGTGTCGTGTCGTCGTGTGTGTGTCGTGTGTGTGTGTGTGCTGTGTCGTGTGTGCGTGTGTCGTGTGTGTCGTGTCTGTGTGTGTCGTGGTTTGTTGTCGTGTGCTGTGTGTGTGTGTGTCGTGTGTCGTGTGTCGTGTGTCGTGTGTGTCGTTGTCGTGTGTGTGTTGTGTGTCGTGTCGTGTGTCGTGTGTGTGTGCGTGTGGTGTGTCTTGTGTGCGTGTGTGTGTGTCGTGTGTCGTGTGTTCGTGTGTGTGTGTCGTGGTGTGTGTGTGTCGTGTCGTGTCGTGTGTGCGTGTGGTGTGGTGTCGGTGCGTGTTGTCGTGTGTGTCGTGTGTGTGTGTGTCGTGTCCGTGTGTGTCGTGTCTGTGTGCTGTGTGTCTGTTCTGTGTGCGTGTGCGTGTTCTGTGGGTGTGCGTGTGGTTGTGTGTGTGTGCGTGTGCTCGTGTGTCGTGTGTCGGTATGTGTGTCGTGGTGTGTGTGTGTCGTGTGTGTGTGTGTGTCGTGTGTCGTCGTGTGTGTCGTGTCGTGTCGTGTGTGTCGTGTGTCGTGTGTGTGTGTGTGTGTGTTGGTGTGTTGTGTGTGCGTGTGTCGTGTGTCGTGTGCTGTGTCGCGTGTGTGGCGTCGTGTGTCGTTGTGTCTGTGTCTGTTGTGTCGTGTGTGTCTGTGTGTCGTGTGTGTCGGTGTGTGTGTGTGTGTGTGTGTGTGTGTGTGTCGTGTGTCGTGTGTCGTCGTGTGTCGTGTGTGTCGTGTGTCGTGTGTGTCGTGTGTGTTCGGTGTCGTGTGTGCTGTGCTGTCGTGATCGTGTCGCTGTGGTGCGTGTGCGTGTGTCGTGTGTGTCTGTCGCGTGTCTGTGTCGTGTGTGTGTCGTGTCGTGTGTGTGTCTGTGTGTCGTGTGTGTGTCGTGTCGTGTGTCGTGTGTTGTCGTGTGTCGTGTGTCGTGTCGTGTGTCGTGTCGTGTGTGTGTTCGTGTCGTGTGTGTCCGTGTGTTGTGTCTGTGTGTGTGTGTGTGTGTCTGTGTTGTGTGTGTTGTGTCGTTGTCGTGTGTGTCGTGTGTCGTGTGTCGTGTGGGTGTCGTGCGCGTGTGTGCGTGTCGTTGTGTGTTGTGTCGTGTGTCGTGTGTCGTGTGTGTGCGTGTTGTCGTGTGTGTGTGTGTGTGTGTGTGTGTGTGTGTCGTTGTGTGTGTGTGTGTGTGTCGTGTTGTGTCGTGTCGTGTGTGTGTGTGTGTGTGTGTGTGTCGTGTCGTGTGTCGTGTGTCGTGTGTCGTGTGTGCGTGTTGTGTGTCGTGTGTCGTGTGTTGGTCGTGTGGTGTGTGTGTGTGTCGTCGTGTCGTCTGTGTGGGTGTCGTGTGTGTCTCGTGTGTGTGTGTGTGTGTCGTGTGGTGTGTGTCGTGTGCGTGTTGCGTGTGTGTCGTGGTCGTGTGTGTCGTGTGTCGTGTGTCGCGTGTCGCGTGTGTCTGCGTGTGTCGTGTGTGTGTGTCGTGTCGTGTGTGTGTGTGCTGTTGTGTCGTGTGTGTGTGCTGTGCGTGTGTGTGTCGTCGTGTGCGTGTGTGTGTGTGTGTCGTGTCGTGTGTCGTGTGTCGTGTCTGTGCGTTTGTGTGCGTGTGTGCGTGTCGTGCGTGTCGTGCGGTGTGCGTGTTGTGCGTGTCGTGCGTGTCGTGTGTGTCGTGCGGTGTGTCGTGTGTCTGTCGTGCGTGTGTGTGTGTGTGCGTGTGGTGTGCTTGTGTGTGCGTGTGTCGTGGTGTCGTTGCGTGTGTGCGTGTCGTGCTGTCGTGCGTGTCGTGCGTGTCGTGCGTGTCGTGCGTGTCGTGTCGTGTCGTGCGTGTCGTGTGTCGTGCGTGTCGTGCGTGTAGTGCGTGTCGTGCGTGTCGTGCGTGTCGTGCTTGTCTTGCGTGTCGTGCGTGTCGTGCTTGTCGTGCGTGTAATGCGTGTCGTGCGTGTCGTGCGTGTCGTGCTTGTCGTTCGTGTCGTGTGTCGTGTGTGTCGTGTGTGTCGTGTGTCGTGTGTGTCGTGTGTCGTGTGTCGTGTCTTGTACTGTCGTGTGTGTCGTGTGGTGTCGTGTGTGCGTGTTGTGTCGTGTGTGGTGTCGTGTTACGTGCGTTTGTGTGTGTGTGTCGCGTGTCCGTGTGTCCGTGTTTCCGTGTGTCTGTGTGCCTGTGTGTCTGTCTCTGTGTGCGTGTGCGTGTTCTTGTGGGTGTGCGTGTGGTATGTGTGCGTGTGCTTGTGCGTGTACTTCCGTGTCGTGTGTGTCGTGTGTGTCGAGTGATTTGTGTGTGTGTGTGTCGTGTGTGTCGTGTGTGTCGTGTGTGTTGTGTGTGTCGTGTGTCGTGTTTGTCGTGTGTCGATTGTGACGTGTTGGTGTGTGTGTGTCGTGCATCTGTGTGTGTGGTGTGTGTGTGTGTATGTGTTGTGTGTGTGTCTTGTGTGTGTCGTGTGTGTCGTTGTGTCGTGTCGACTGTGTGTCGCGTGTCGTGGTCGGTCGTGTGTGTCGTGTGTCTGTGTCGCGTGTGTCGTGTCGTCTGTGTCGTGTGTGTGTGTCGTGTGTGTGTGTGTCGTGTGTCTGTGTGTGTGTGCTGTGTGTCGTGTGTGTGTGTCTGTGTCGTGTGTGTGATCGTGTGTTGTCGCGTGTCTCGTGTGTCGTGTGTCGTGTGTCTGTGTGTGTGTCTGTTCTGTGTGGTGGTTCGTGTGGTCGTGCGTGTCGTAGTGTGCGTGTTGCGTGCGTGTCGTGTCGTCGTGTGTCGTGTGTGTGTGTGTGTGTTGTGTGTGTGTGTGTGTTTGTGTGCGTGTGTCGTGTGTTGACGTGTGTTCGTGGTCGTGTGTCGTGTGTGTGTGTGTCGTGTGTGTCGTGTCGTGTTGTCGTTATTGTGTGTCGTGTGTGTGTGGTGTGTGTGTCGTTCGTGTCGTGTGTCTTGTGTGTGCGTGGTGCGTGTTGGCGTGCTAGTGTGCGTGCGTGCTGTAGTGGTGTGTCGTGTGTGTCTGTGTTTGTGGTGTGTCGTGTTGTGTGTGTGTGTTGTGTGTGCGTGTGTCGTGTGTGTCGTGTGTCGTGTGTGTGTGTGCGTGTGTCGTGTTGTGTGTGTGTGTCGTTGTCGTGTGCTGTGTCGTGTGTGTCGTCTGTGTGTGTGTCGTGTTGTGTGTGTGTTGTGTGTGTGTGTGTGTGTGTCGTGTGTGCGTGTGTGTGTGTGGTGTCAGTGTGTCGTGTGTGTCGTGTGTCGTGTGTCGTGTGTCGTGTGTGTCGTGTGTGTCTGTGTGTTGTGTGTGTGCGTGTCGTGTCTGTGTCGTGTGCGTCGTGTGTATGTGTCGTGTGTCGTGCGTTTGTCGTGCGTGTCGTGTCGTGTCGTCGTGCGTGTGCGTGCTGTGCGTGCGTGTGTGCGTGTGCGTGTCGTGCGTGTCGTGCGGTCGTGCGTGTCGTGCGTGTGTCGTCGTGTCGTGCGTGTCGTGTCGTGTCGTGCGTGTCGTGCGTGTGTGCGTGTGCGCGTGTGTGCGTGTGCGTGCGTGTCGTGCGTGTCGTGCGTCGTCGTGCGTGTTGCGTGTCGTGCGTGTCGGTGCGTGTCGTGCGTCGTCTGTGCGTGTCGTGCGTGTCGTGCGTGTCGTGCGTGTCGTGCGTGTCGCGTGTCGTGCTTGTCGTGCGTGTCAGTGCGTGTGTGCGTTCGTGCGTGTCGTGCGTGTCGCGCGTGTCGTGCTGTCGTGCGTGTGTGCGTGTCGTGCGTGTCGTGCGTGTCGTGCGTGTCGCGCGTGTCGTGCGTTCTGTCGTGCGTGTCGTGCGTGTATGCGTGTCGTGGCGTTTCGTGCGTGTCGTGTCGTGTGTGTCGTGTGTGTGTGTGTGTGTGTGTGTGTGTGTGTGTGTGTGTGTGTGTGTGTGTGTGTGTGTGCGTGGGTGCGTGCGTGCGTGCGTGGGTGCGTGCGTGCGTGCGTGCGTGCGTGTGTGCGTGCGGGCGTGCGTGCGTGTTTGTGTGTGTGTGTTTGTGTGTGTGTGTGTGTGTGTGTGTGTGTGTGTGTGTGCGCGCCGTGAGTGTGTGCGTCTGTGTGTGTGTGCGTCAGTGTGTCTGTATGTGCGTGCCGTGCGTGTCTTGCGTATCGTGCGTGTCGTGCGTGTCGTGCGTGTCGTGCGTGTCGTGCGTGTCGTGCGTGTCGTGCGTGTGGTGCGTGTCGTGCGTATCGTGCGTGTTATAGCACCTTCTCTTACGATTATATTTTGTTTATTTGTACGTTGAACACAAATGAAAATTACCTTTACATTATCGTATACTTGCCATGTGAATTGGAAATGAAAAATATCAAGCTACAGTTCGTTTAGGACAAGATTAAAATGAAAATTTGTACAAGTAAGTA
The DNA here is from genome assembly GCA_036346205.1 of Vesta saturnalis. NCBI lineage: Eukaryota > Metazoa > Arthropoda > Insecta > Coleoptera > Lampyridae > Vesta > Vesta saturnalis. Next base: position 1,340,354 of record JARFJB010000827.1, read on the forward strand.
CTTTTCCTTTTAGTGCAGTTTAAGTAAATAACAAATCAGTTAGTGTTATTTTGATATGGTTAAAAAATGGAACAGCTGAGTCCTGCTCCTAGGATAAAGAACATTTGATTTCAGAACCTACCACAACTGTAATTTGTTGATATATGTCAATACACGTTTCATTATTGAATACATGTTCATCATATTGCATTTTGAATTTTAAGTAAACATAGATTATGAGCATATGTACAGTGTTTAATTTAGTAATTTTAAGATCGTAAGGCTTTACGAGAAATATCATTTTAGTTATTTTAAGTTGATATTAATCGGACATTCTGCTTTATTGAATGTTCATATAAATACAGTTGTTTAGTGCTTATTCAGATTACCTATTATGCTTTGAGATACAACCTTTCTCAATTTTTGTTGTATTTTCGTTAGTAAACCTAGAAATTGAATGGTGCCCAAAATAACTCAAATGCTAATACTGATTACATCTACGGATAAATCGCTGCTTCCCTCACACCGGGTGAATGAGTTCTCAATTACAGTAAGTTTCATAAGTTTGTACCTCACTGAGCTAGACCGTGGTGCAATTTACCTTTTAAAATGTAACAACACACCATAATTATTTATCTGTTATGGCGTGCGTGCGTGCGTGCGTGGGTGTGTGTGTGTGTGTGAATTAAACCTAGTTATTTGTTTATTTATATTTATGGATTTGATCAACTTGAATATTCTTAAGACAATGATTATGTTTGGGTTTGTTATGAAAGCGATTTATGCAGGTTAATACATTATAAGCATGTACCGACCGCTTATTTCAATCTTAAGAGCGTTATGGTATGATAAAATATGTGATTTCATTAGTTCTCTATATTTTTAATGTTATTGCAAAATATTTATGTGTTTGTGTTTAAATCTTAGATAAAAGGGTGGTGTTAGCGTTTTAAGTTTACTTTACCATTATATAAATTTTAACAATCCTATCTGATAGAGGTTTGAAGTAACCATACTATTCATAAGAATTCAATGCTACAGCAATCTTAAGTACTATTTACGCGCCTTTTCTATTGGTGTACCTATCGATCCATTTCACAAGTTACTGAAATTCTACTGGTTACATTATTCTTATTATTATTATTATTATTATTATTATTATTATTATGTTTATTATTATATTATTATGTTTATTAATATTCAAACAGCTGGGTTATAAAAATCTGGTCAAAAACTCACCCTTACTGTGCACTAATTGATTGATTAACAAGAATTGATTAAAGGAATATTATTGTAGATCCCTGTAATATAAAAGTTGTTTAATTTGTTGCAGCCGAGTGTGAAACCGGGTGCATGTTTGATGAAAAGTTCTACAAGCAAAACTGGTGAATCTATGATACCATGTCCTTGGGGATATGATTACAACAAATCAATTACAAATTCTAGCATTATAACTGAATGGGATCTTGTTTGTGACCGTGAATATCTCTTAGAAATTGCACAACTTGTAATGGTATTTGGTGTTATGGGAGGTAAGTGTTATAATTATTAAAAAGGGATAAACTCTGCATAGACAAGTATTAATTTAAATTCAGATTAATTTATAGCGGTTGCATCTAGTGCTTTAATTTAAATCTAATGTAGCAATTATAATGCTGATTATTAGAATTATTTAGGTGGACTACTGTTTGGTGTCATAGCAGATAAGATTGGAAGGAAACCAGTTTTATCCTTCTCTATATTTTTACAAATTCTTTGTGGATTGATATCAGCTATAATTCCATGGTACTACGGTTTCCTTACATCTCAATTTATGTCGGCATTAGCAAACGGTGGGACAATGGTTACATCCTTCGTAATTTCTCTGGAAATTGTCGGTAGTCAATGGAGAACTATTACTCCAATCTTATACCATATTTCTGCTGGAATCGGAAGCGCTATAATGGCGGCAATAGCATATTACTTAAGAGATTGGAGGCAGTTACAATTAGGACTAGCACTTTTGGGCGCTACTTATATCACTTACATTTGGTAACTTACAGAAATTTTGTGAAAAGTATTGATTAAGAAATATTCCAGGACCGCAAGTGAATCTCCTCGTTGGCTTTTATCAGTGGGTAGAAGACGTGAAGCGACCGAAATTTTGGATAAGGCTACACAATGTAACGGTAGTAAGAAAACTTCAGTAATCAAAACGCTGGAAGAATGGAGTCGCTTAAATGAAGAGTCAAATGGTCAAATTGGGCTATTTTCCTTTATTACCAATTCTGAAATTTTAAAACGCATATTTATTTTAGGGCTGAATTGGTACGTAAGGATTAATTTTTTAAGCCATGATCTATAATAAACTTTCTAGCTTAATTTCGGACCTCTGCTTTTACGGATTTACACAATACTTTGGTCAATTTTTTGATAACATTTATATATCAGTAGCCCTACAAGGATTGCTGTACTCACTTAGTGGATTGATTGCAGTTGTGGTTGTTAGCAGAAATGGTAGGCGTCAGAGTATTGCCATATCAAGCTGTTTTACAGGTTTATGTTTCTTTGCACTTTTAATGGTATCTCCTGACGAATGGTATAGCATCGTTTTTGCCGTACTTGGTCTTATTGGTATGGCGGTAAGTTTATTTGTACTCTGTGTTAATTTCAATAAACAATTAAATGTATAGATTTCGCATCCGGTACTCTATCTGCTTAGTGGAGAACTATTTCCAACAACTTTAAGAGCCTCAGCTGTTGGTATTTGTGTAATGTTAAGTAAAGCCGGAGCATTATTATCTTCTGTTGTGATTAACATTGGTGAAACGGGATGGTATATACCCTTGGTTATTTTTGGATGTTTATCATTTCTTCAAGTAATACTCGCATTACCCATACCGGAAACTAATAATTATGAATTGCCTGAAACTGTAGACGACGTTAGTGACAAAAAGAAGTAAGTGCGGTTTATTAATCGATAAAGCGCTTTATTGCTTTTGTTTTAGGTCTGTGGCATAAATTACTACTTTTTAATTGCTATTGATGATAAGAAATATATTTTTAAGTTGATGTTAATGAAAGCAATTTTGTTTTTGGTTTTGATTGTTATTCCATATAGTGACTGACAAAATTATCAACAAATGTTTTATTGCTGTAATATTGTTAAGAGTATTTAGCTTATTGATGAATGTGCAATTTTACTTTGTATGTATTGTATGTAACTAATAAAGTTAACGAAGTGAAATTATTAAAGTATAAATATTATAATAAACAGCTATGAAGTAAGAAAGACCGTGCATCTAATGATTCGGTGTATAATTAGTTACTTGCACATCCAACGGATGGGAAGTACTGTAACGATAAAAAATTTTCTAACATTTTTATTTGCTCAATCGCTTTAGAATGTTCGAAAACGTCCAAAAACAAAATTTGAGCAAAAAAAATCTTGTCTGTGTGTGTACTCCATAACTTTCGAAAGACTTTGAAATTTGGCACACATATAGAAGTCAACTATCCAAAGCGACTGATTGTTTTTGAGGTCAGTGGGATATGAGGAAAGGGGTAAAATTTGGGGGTAAGTACCCCTTTTGCAAATTTTATTTTTTCAGATTTTTTTCCTTGTAATGTATGATTAGTAATATAATTGTGAGTATTTTTTGTCCCAATACTTTTTCTGTACAACAAACGGTTTACAAGATATTAGCAAAAACTTTAAAACTTTAAAAAAAACGGTTTTTCCTAAATATCTCCGGAACTACTAAATATATTCAAAAAGTGAAAATATCATTAGATAGGAAATAATATCTTTACAATTTTCATTTTCATAATATTTCCAAAAAACTCGATTTTGGAACCCGTCCACACGATTTTTTTGAAATTGAAATTGAAAATGGCATTAGATAAAATTTCTGATCGAAAGGCATTCTTATAATTTTTTTTTAAGTTAATCGTTTTAGAGTTATTTACAAAAAAACGATTTTTTGATGTGGTAGTATTCATACAATTTTCAGTGGGGTTTATCCGAAGACGGCCAGTGGCCGAAAAAATGCGCAATCTTAGGTTTGTGCATTACAATACGTCCAAAGTACGAAACGGAAGTGGGTTTCGGACTTTGGCCATTTAGAAACAACCAAATCCAGGATGTTGTAAATGACAAATGAACAAACTCCTAAATATTTCAAAATTTATTTAATGAACTAACTCGTAATTTATCACAGTAGATGGTTACTTATAATAAAATATTTCATTTAGTGTTAATCCGTAATAGTATCATTTGTTTGAACCTGTTGATGAAGAATGACATTTCGAATTGCATTTCACGTTAGTCTTTAAACATAATTTTTTTATTTACACAATGGTTTTTCTACAATTATATTTAACAAAGCCTTGTTTTGAATTCGTCTCTGCTGCTGCCACCTTTCTTAGTAATATTGCGGCATTAGGGACATCACTAATTTGTACAAATTGTTCATCAACAATTTGAAATTCATTCCGAGCATAAAGTTTTTCAATGATGCCTGATTTTGTACCTAACTGATACAAGTCGTTTTTTTTCTCCATTACAATACCCATCACGTTTCTTGCAGTAATACATTTTCTATCTAACCCTGGCTTTCTAATCAAAACGATCTGTCCTATATTAACAGGTGGAAAGATAATATTTCTGCAGCCTGCCTTTTCAACGAGTTTTTCGATGACTGACGAGCTTCAAGAATTGTATTTTTTCTACTGTACAAGTCACAAATGATCCCTTAATCCTTACAAGCACATGGTAAATTTTCAACATCTGTCTCTTCTTCGGAAGAAACAGCATCTTCATCCGAACGATTAAGTGTAATTTTGTCATTTACGAGTTTTTCAAGTTCTTATATTTTTAATAATGTCCAGTAAAAGAGAGGAATCAGTTAAACCGTTTCGTAACGGGCTACCAAACATAGCTTCATACGGGCTTCAACTGATACACGATGAAAAAACCTATTTTTGTTCAGCTGAATAAAACGCAGCCCGTCGGATCAAGATATAGTGTTGGTGTCAGCTAGCCATGCAGCAAGGATATTCCTAACATCATGGTTAGCTCTCTCTATACTGCCTAGGGACTGAGAATTCCTTGGTTGACTGTAAACTATCTTCGCGTCAAACATGTTTGCCAGTTCGTTAATAACTGAGGCCGTAAATTCTCGACCATTACCACTCTAAATAGTAAAAGGAACTCCGACAATACAGAAAATATCTAGAAGGTTATAAGCTATCTATTCTGCTCGCTTACTTTTCAGGGGTCTTAGGAAGACAAATTTTGTCAAGTGATCTTAATAGTTAAGAATAAATTTGAAGCCCTTGTCTGGTTCAGTCTGCATGTCGGTTAAATCAACCTGAGCGCTGCAATTCATCATGCTGCTTAATATTGGTTTAACAACTAATCCTTTTTTCTCCTGTTTCTTTTTCAGCTGACACTGAGCAGTATCAATGTGTGCTTTGCATAGTATTATATAACTCATCACTGTGGCAAAAATTATCAGTTGGTCGTTTTTCTATTAACTTATCACCCTCAGAAATTGTTAGTACATCATACCTTTTTATTCGGCGATAATCAATTGATGCTAAATGTTGCTTTGTTTTTTCTTTTCTAGAGATAACTTCACTTCATGCAATATTTTATCGTACTTTAATGGTGATGTTATAAACTAATTATCACAATTACTAGACTTCATGTAACTATCTAATTTTTCCCGAAATTCTTGTTCCTAAACAACAGACATGTTAAAATTAAGAGCACTTTCTAACCTCAAAATCAAACCACAACAAAGTAATACCACTGGTATGTGAGCAGAAACGCGCGAGTAAGGGTAATGGCGCAGGCTTACCAACATTTAGAGAAGTTCATGTCTTCCATTTCGGAGTTTGGTCATTCGTCATTTGCACCATGCTAGGTTTGGTTGTTTCTAAATGGAAAGAGTCTGAAAACCACTTCCATTTCGTACTTTGGACGTTTTGTAATGCACAAACCTAAGATTGCGCATTTTTTTGGCCAATTTCCGTATTCGGACTCTACTCCCAACGAATACATATATTTAATTGTAAAAACTGTGAACAAATGTATGTAGGGCAAAGTCAGCGACTTAAATTTCTTTAAAGAACATTTAGCTCCCATCAAATACAAACGACAAGTCTGCCGTAGTCCTATATATGTTAAAATGTTTGATACAAATTAATAGTGGATAATGTATCTTTAATCGAGCATGTTAATAATAAGTACGAACTTGATTGCTTTGAAACTTCAGAGAACTTCAAAAACAAACAAATTCTAATGAGTAATGACGTTCAAGGACCTTTCGGATATTTAGAATTCATTAAATTTCTTTAACTTTCAATTTCACAAGTTAAGGAACTCGCCGATGGTATGTGTATATACTAGAAACTCGTTTAGTTCATCCTAGTCGACTACTGATGATTCAATGTAAAGGCTATTTTTCTTACATGTACGTCACATGGAAATTGCAACAACTATAAGAAATGGCAATCCAACTTAGAAAAATATAATGTTGTGAAATATTCATATTAATCAATGTTAAATGAAGAATGTCTTTCAGTTGATTTTAAAAAAATCAACTTTTTCAAATGTGTAAATTAGGGAACTAAAGAATCTGTGTTATTGGATTAGTAACGGTACCTTTAACCCATTACCTTTAATAATAGCTATTTACAGCAGGAATTCTATTAGGAAATGCGAATGCGTTAGAGGTAGACAGGAGATACCAAGACAACCAAGATTATGGTGTTTTATGAAGTTTGTTCAATTATTTAATTATTGATACCTTACGAACCACTTTGTAAAATTATTTCATGTTCACAACACATATTCTTTGTCAAGTATGGTACCGAATATAGTTCTTGTAAAAATAAATGGTGGAAGTCAGGTCCTGACTTTATTTGCTTTAACCCATTATCTCTAAATTTTTAAAATTTGATTGTTTAGTTTAATTAAGTATATATACCTTACAGGAAACCCAGAAAGATACTTAAAAAAATTTCTTTTGATTTTTACGCCTTTTATACCATCTTAAAAAAAGTCCCAAATGGGGATGATGACACGAGTGGTTTAAAACATTACAAATTATCAAATGGACACATATTTATTGTTTTTCATAGGATACATTGTGTTTTTATTCATGATACATTAGATTCTTTT
>JARFJB010000827.1:1352500-1357500 GCA_036346205.1 Vesta saturnalis
CACACTTCAAAATACCCACGCTATCTGAGTGCTCTGCGGTCTCGGGAACGTTTGGCTGGGTTACTAGTCGAGCTAACTAATTCCTCCATATTTTATGTGACGTGATGGATTAGACACGTGGTATAAAAATTTGGCGACCAATGTTCTGGCCTCGAGCTTTGGAGTAAGATAAAATTTTAGCTTCACTTAAAAACTTCGCACCAAAACGCCAACGGGTTCTAATATCTGATCCATTACTTTACTTTACTTCTGAATTTCTTTGTTTTTGGTAAAGGTGGCTGTCATTCTTCGTTTTGATGTAAATCGTCTTATGAAGGCTGAATTGATATACGAATTATTCTCTAAACCTTTACTATGACCTTACATCAGATTCCATGCGCGGAGGATGAATCTGTTTTAAAGGCTGCTATTAATGTATACTGGCATCGACTCTTACTGGTGATTGTATTTCTTTTAATCTGCGTCTGCGGCTACGTTTGCGTCTGCGTCTGCGTCTGCGTCTGCGTCTGCGTCTGCGTCTGCGTCTGCGTCTGCGTCTGCGTCTGCGTCTGCGTCTGCGTCTGCGTCTGCGTCTGCGTCTGCGTCTGCGTCTGCGTCTGCGTCTGCGTCTGCGTCTGCGTCTGCGTCTGCGTCTGCGTCTGCGTCTGCGTCTGCGTCTGCGTCTGCGTCTGCGTCTGCGTCTGCGTCTGCGTCTGCGTCTGCGTCTGCGTCTGCGTCTGCGTCTGCGTCTGCGTCTGCGTCTGCGTCTGCGTCTGCGTCTGCGTCTGCGTCTGCGTCTGCGTCTGCGTCTGCGTCTGCGTCTGCGTCTGCGTCTGCGTCTGCGTCTGCGTCTGCGTCTGCGTCTGCGTCTGCGTCTGCGTCTGCGTCTGCGTCTGCGTCTGCGTCTGCGTCTGCGTCTGCGTTCTGCGTCTGCGTCTGCGTCTGCGTTCTGCGTCTGCGTCTGCGTCTGCGTCTGCGTCTGCGTCTGCGTCTGCGTCTGCGTCTGCGTCTGCGTCTGCGTCTGCGTCTGCGTCTGCGTCTGCGTCTGGCTGTCTGCGTCTGCGTCTGCGTCTGCGTCTGCGTCTGGCGCGTCTGCGTCTGCGTCTGCGTCTGCGTCTGCGTCTGCGTCTGCGTCTGCGTCTGCGTCTGCGTCTGCGTCTGCGTCTGCGTCTGCGTCTGCGTCTGCGTCTGCGTCTGCGTCTGCGTCTGCGTCTGCGTCTGCGTCTGCGTCTGCGTCTGCGTCTGCGTCTGCGTCTGCGTCTGCGTCTGCGTCTGCGTCTGCGTCTGCGTCTGCGTCTGCGTCTGCGTCTGCGTCTGCGTCTGCGTCTGCGTCTGCGTCTGCGTCTGCGTCTGCGTCTGCGTCTGGTGTCTGTGTATCTGTGTCTGTGTCGTCTGCTGTCTGGTCTGGTCTGTGTCTGTGTCTGTGTCTTGTGTCTGTGTCTGGTCTGTCTGTGTCTGTGTCTGTGTCTGGTCTGTGTCTGTGTCTGTGTCTGTCGTCTGTGTCTGTGTCTGTGTCTGTGTCTGTGTCTGTGTCTGTGTCTGTGCTGTGTCTGTGTCTGTGTCTGTGTCTGTGTCTGTGTCTGTGTCTGTGTCTGTGTCTGTGTCTGTGTCTGTGTCTGTGTCTGTGTCTGTGTCTGTGTCTGTGTCTGTGTCTTGTGTCTGTGTCTGTGTCTGTGTCTGTGTCTGTGTCTGTGTCTGTGTCTGTGTCTGTGTCTGTGTCTGTGTCTGTGTCTGTGTCTGTGTCTGTTGTCTGTGTCTGTGTCTGTGTCTGTGTCTGTGTCTGTGTCTGTGTCTGTGTCTGTGTCTGTGTCTTGTGTCTGTGTCTGTGTCTGTGTCTGTGTCTGTGTCTGTGTCTGTGTCTGTGTCTGTGTCTGTGTCTGTGTCTGTGTCTGTGTCTGTGTCTGTGTCTGTGTCTGTGTCTGTGTCTGTGCTGTGTTGTCTGTGTCTGTGTCTGTGTCTGTGTCGTCTGTGTCTGTGTCTGTGTCTGTGTCTGTGTCTGTGTCTGTGTCTGTGTCTGTGCTGTGTCTGTGTCTGTGTCTGTGTCTGTGTCTGTGTCTGTGTCTGTGTCTGTGTCTGTGTCTGTGTCTGTGTCTGTGTTGTGTCTGTGTCTGTGTCTGTGTCTGTGTCTGTGTCTGTGTCTGTGTCTGTGTCTGTGTCTGTGTCTGTGTCTGTGTCTGTGTCTGTGTCTGTGTCTGTGTCTGTGTCTGGTCTGGTCTGGTCTGGTCTGCTGTCTGGTCTGCGTCGTCTGGTCTGGTCTGGTCTGCGTCTGGTCTGGTGTCTGGTCTGCGTGTTGGTCTGGTCTGGTCTGTGTCTGGTTGTGTCTGGTCTGGTCTGGTCTGGTCTGGTCTGGTCTGGTCTGTCTGGTCTGGTCTGTCTGGTCGTCTGGTCTGGTCTGGTCTGGTCTGGTCTGGTCTGGTCTGGTCTGGTCTGGTCTGGTCTGGTCTGGTCTGGTCTGGTTGGTCGTCTGGTCTGGTCTGGTCTGGTCTGCGTCTGGCGTCTGGTCTGCGTCTGCGTCTGGTCTGTCTGGTCTGGTCTGGTCTGCTGTCTGCGTCTGGTCTGCGCTGGTCTGGTCTGCGTCTGCGGTCTGGCTGGCTGGCTGGCTGGTCTGGTCTGGTCTGGTCTGGTCTGGTCTGTCTGGCTGGTCTGGTCTGCTGTCTGGTCTGGTCTGGTCTGGTCTGGTCTGGTCTGGTCTGCGTCTGGTCTGCTGGTCTGTCGTCTGCCGGTCTGGTCTGTCTGGTCTGGTCTGTCGGCTGGTCTGGTCTGGCGTCTGGTCTGCTCTGTCTGGTCTGGTCTGTTCTGGTCTGGTTCGTGTGCTGTGTCTGTGTCTGTGTCTGTGTCGTGTCTGTGTCTGTGTCTGTGTCTGTGTCTGTGTCTGTGTCTGTGTCTGTGTCTGTGTGTCTGTGTCTGTGTCTGTTCTGTGTCTGTGTCTGTGTGTCTGTGTCTGTGTCTGTGTCTGTGTCTGTGTCTGTGTCTGTCTGTGTCTGTGTCTGTGTCTGTGTCTGTGTCTGTGTCCGTGTCTGTGTCTGTGTCTGTGTCGTGTCTGTGTCTGTGTTTGTGTCCGTCTATGTGTCTGTGTCTGTGTCTGTACCTGTGCCTGTGTCTCCGTCTGCGCCTATGCCTGTGCTGTGTCTGTGCCTATGTGTGTGTCTGTGTCTGTGTCTGTGTCCTTGTCTGTGTCTGTGTCTGTGTCTGTGTCTGTGTTGTACCTGTGTCTGTGCCTGCTGTTTGTGTATGTGCCTGTGTACTGTACCTGTGTATGTACCTGTGTCTGTGTTTGTGTCTGTGTCTGTGTCTGTGTCTGTGTCTGTGTCTGTGTCTGTGTCTGTGTCTGTGTCTGTGTCTGTGTCTGTGTCTGTGTCTGTGTCTGTGTCTGTGTCTGTGTCTGTGTCTGTGTCTGTGTCTGTGTCTGTGTTGTGTCTGTGTCTGTGTCTGTGTCTTTGTGTCTGTGTCTGTATCTGTGTCTGTGTCTGTGTCTATGTCTGTGTCTGTGTCTTGTCTGTGCTCTGTGCCTGTGTCTGTGTCTGCGTCTGTGTCTGTGTCTGTGTCTGTGTCTGTGTCTGTGTCTGTGTCTGTGTCTGTGTCTGTGTCTGTGTCTGTGCCTGTGCCTGTGCCTGTGCCTGTGTCTGTGCCTGTGCCTGTGCCTGTGTCTGTGTCTGTGTCTGTGTCTGTGTCTGTGTCTGTGTCTGTGTCTGTGTCTGTGTCTGTGTCTGTGTCTGTGTCTGTGTCTGTGTCTGTGTCTGTGTCTGTGCGTCTGTACCTGTGTCTGTACCTGTGTCTGTACCTGTGTCTGTGCCAGTGTCTGTGTCTGTATCTGTCAGTCTGTGTCTGTGTCTGTGTCTGTGTCTGTGTCTGTGTCTGTGTCTGTGTCTGTGTCTGTCTCTGTCGTCTGTGTCTGTGTCTGTGTCTGCGTCTGCGTCTGCGTCTGGTCTGTGTCTGCGTCTGCGTCTGTGTCTGCGTCTGCGTCTGCGTCTGCGTCTGCGTCTGCGTCTGTGTCTGTGTCTGTGTATGTGCCTGTGTCTGTGTCTGTGTCTGTGTCTGTGTCTGTGTCTGTGTCTGTGTCTGTGTCTGTGTCTGTGTCTGTGTCTGTGTCTGTGTCTGTGTCTGTGTCTGTGTCTGTGTCTGTGTCTGTGTCTGTGTCTGTGTCTGTTCTGTGTCTGTGTCTGTCTGTGTCTGTGTCTGTGTCTGTGTCTGTGTCTGTGTCTGTGTCTGTGTCTGTGTCTGTGTCTGTCTGTGTCTGTGTCTGTGTCTGTGTCTGTGTCTGTGTCTGTGTCTGTGTCTGTGTCTGTGTCTGTGTCTGTGTCTGTGTCTGTGTCTGTGTCTGTGTCTGTGTCTGTGTCTGTGTCTGTGTCTGTGTCTGTGTCTGTGTCTGTGTCTGTGTCTGTGTCTGTGTCTGTGTCTGTGTCTGTGTCTGTGTCTGTGTCTGTGTCTGTGTCTGTGTCTGTGTCTGTGTCTGTGTATGTACCTGTGTCTGTGCCTGTGCCTGTGTCTGTGTATGTGCCTGTGTATGTACCTGTGTATGTACCTGTGTATGTACCTGTGTCTGTGTTTGTGTCTGTGTCTGTGTCTGTGTCTGTGTCTGTGTCTGTGTCTGTGTCTGTGTCTGTGTCTGTGTCTGTGTCTGTGTCTGTGTCTGTGTCTGTGTCTGTGTCTGTGTCTGTGTCTGTGTCTGTGTCTGTGTCTGTGTCTGTGTCTGTGTCTGTGTCTGTGTCTGTGTCTGTGTCTGTGTCTGTGTCTGTGTCTGTGTCTGTGTCTGTGTCTGTGTCTGTGTCTGTGTCTGTGTCTGTGTCTGTGTCTGTGTCTGTGTCTGTGTCTGTGTCTGTGTCTGTGTCTGTGTCTGTGCCTGTGTCTGTGTCTGTGTCTGTGTCTGTGTCTGTGTCTGTGTCTGTGTCTGTGTCTGTGTCTGTGTCTGTGTCTGTGTCTGTGTCTGTGTCTGTGTCTGTGTCTGTGCCTGTGCCTGTGCCTGTGCTTGTGCCTGTGTCTGTGCCTGTGTCTGTGCTGTGTCTGTGTCTGTGTCTGTGTCT
>JARFJB010000827.1:1362500-1515000 GCA_036346205.1 Vesta saturnalis
TGCAAGTCTGTGAGCTGGTTTCACACTCCGTTCAGCATATTCTACGAAGGTACATTGAGAGAAATGTGTCTGATATCAGATTAACATCCTTTTAAATGTGGTTGTAACAAGTTAGGTAACATATGATGCGAACAAGTAGTTAAAATAGCTCCTATATGGGCGACAGTTGCCCGAAATGGAGAAACAATCCCTTACATCGTTTATTACCCACCGAACATAAAATATAAATTTTAATTTAACAGTTCCCAAAATTCAAATTCAATTGTATTATTTATAAGAATTTTCGATTGAATTTAATAAGCAAATAATTTGTATATTAGTGCCACATTCTCTGTATAATAATTTTATAATTAAATTAAGATAATATAAAGTACTGGCATTACAGGCACATCAAATCTAATTTTTTAATTATTACTTATCAGTGTGTTAGTTTATTCTTGCCCACTCATTGTTAGCATTTCCGTATGAAAGTTCTACCTCATTAATGTGAAAGTGGTGTGGCGATAAACGTAGGACCCACTGGAAATATTTCAAAGCGAGATTGTTTATAACATATTCATCAGTATTTGTGTTGATGTGCGGTTTCACTACCTGTAACAATTTCACCTTTAATGGATCATCATCGAAAGATATGTTTTTAGTACTGAACCACTGTATAATTTGCTTTTTTTTGCCCAGGAGCGGCGTAGTTTGAGTTCACTTGTTAGGTATAGTATGAACCATTACCAAGAATAACAAATTACGGTTCTTCTAAATTCTTTAAAAATGAATCTTCGAACAATTTTTCGAATAATGAAGCATTCTCGTTGTCGTTTTTTGGCACTGCGTTTGAAGGTTCCTTTGGAGAAAACCAAAGTTTCCCCCAAGAGAACACATTTGAATGAATTTCCAGATTTTTGATTTCTCATGACTATAGCATGACTTTACTCACATAAGATTTGTCCCTTCCAACCTACATATACATATGCAGGTATAGAAGGTTATGAAATCGACTTTTTTTTCATTGTTGTTGAATCGGCTTACTAGATCATTTTACAACGTTTGTCCAAGGTTCGCCAAGATTGGTCATGATGTCTTTGTATGCGTGCGCGTATGTGTGCGAGTGCATGTGCGTGTGTTGTGTGTGTGAACGAAAACACGTACGTACTTAAAATGTTGTATTTAAGCTTGTTTTTGTTTCTTCTGGAGCTGATTAGATTTTGAGAGAAATTTAGCGGCGAAGAAGGGGGTTTTATCAAATATTTCTGAAACAGCTGTATATTTCAAAGATATAAAAATTCCAACGTATAAACCTTAATCATATAGATTAATTATGTTCTATGCAATTTTTTGATACAACGCGTAATTTAGCAGCAAAAAATTCCTATTGTAGAATTTAAGTGTTAGTTCAAATTTTTTCAATATCTGGATTATGATTAATTTTATAAGGAAATGTGTAGACATATTTTTTTGAGAAGGTTTAACTGTACATAAAACTTTGTTAATATAAAGTGAAAAACCGCTGCCAAATTAACTGCCATTTACGCATGTACCTAAACAAATATAATGCAGTCAAAAATTATTATTAATTTTATTAAATACATAAGTGAAAAGTTTACCTCGAGTAGGGTTTGAACCTACGACATGTACTTTGCTAGAGTACCGCCGCGCTAACCAACTGCGCCATCAGGGTTCAAGCTCCAATCGATGTAAATTTTGTCTTTATGTATGTTAAACTATTGTAAATTCTAAATATAATGTGATTAGAATCAAATTACTTACATTAATGGAATGTGAGCTTGCAATATCGCAAGGATTCACACATACCAAGCCAACTTGACTAATATCAAATTATTATAAGTTTTTTTTTCTTTATTATGAACGAATAAGTTCAAAGGTAAATATGTAATTAAAAATTATTATTAATTTTATTAAATACATAAATAAAAAGTTTATCTCGAGTAGGGTTTGAACCTACGACCTGTACCATGCTAGAGTACCACGCTAACCAATTGCGCCATCAAGGTTTAAGCCCCAATCGATGTAAATTTTGTGTTTATGTATGTAGAACTGATGTAAATTCTAAATATAACGAGATTACAATCAAATTACTTATATTAATGGAATGTGAGCCTGCATTATCGCAACGATTCACACATACCAAGGCAACTTGACTAATATTAAATTAGTATAAGTTTTTTTTTTATTATGAACGAATAAGTTCAAATTAAAAAATGTGCGAGATTGCAGGCTCACATTCCATTAATGTAAGTAATTTGATTCTAATCTCGTTATATTTAGAATTTACATTAGTTCTACATACATAAAGACAAAATTTACATCGATTGGGGCTTGAACCTTGATGGCGCAGTTGGTTAGCGCGGCGGTACTCTAGCAAAGTACAGGTCGTAGGTTCAAACCCTACTCGAGGTAAACTTTTTATTTATGTATTTAATAAAATTAATAATAATTTTTAATTACATAATTACCTTTGAACGTATTCGTTCATAATAAAAAAAAAACTTGTAATAAAATATAATACAGGTTTCGGTTCTGAAAATTAAATGTCAAACCATGTATCTGTATCAATACAATCAAATAAAATAATCATCACTTCTAATTGTTTGTTTTGTTTATTAATATTCGGTAAAAAATATTTTCCACATAATTTTGCAAAGTCGTAGGCCAGTGTAATTAAAAATCTGTATATCCGTAGGTAATTTTAAAATAAAACTAAATACGTAATTTTTTTGATCATATATTTATTTATACATATTTTTTCTATACACCTAAATAACTAATTTCCATTGAAAACCCAAGAAAACATTATTAGGAACAGCAATACCTTTTTTATATATTTGTGAAGTCAGAATCCATCTGAGTTCAACGCCTCAAGCTTTTCTAAGTAATATTGCATGTATTAAATAATGTTAATTCGTTTTTAGTTAATTTTGTAAACAAATGCATGGTTAAAAAAACTACAAACTTTACTTTATTTAAAAATTAACTTTAAAATACATTTTTGCTCAGACAATATTTTTTAAATTAAATTTCATTTTATTCTATTTATACATAGAGGCTAAAAATGTCATGACCGTGCAGTTTCATAAAAATAAATTGTAATGAACTTGTAATAAATTGTAAGGTATTTAATATCAACCTATTAACAGTGTTTAACTACCATATACTCTATAAAAAGTTATAATATTTTGATATCCATAATGCATTTTTATTGATAAGAATATGTAACAAGCAACTTCAAAGCCTCCCTCTTCCTTAATTATAATCAAATCGGTTTATAAATAAGATAATCCGCTATTTTCGGTTCGCCCCCCCAATTTTCGAGTTTGGAGCAAATCGGTACATAAATAAAAAATATCCAACATTTTTGATCCGTCATTTGAATTTTTTAATTTTGACAAATTATTTATACTTAGCGATCTTAAAAACTTTCAATACCCGACTTTAAAAAAAATCGGTTCATAAATTAAAAAGTGCACAATTTTACACCCTAAAAACGGTAAGCTACTGGTTATTATTTTTTATTTATTTCGTAATTATATTAAAAAGTATTAGTTTGGTCTTTCAATTTTGTAACTTTTTAAAATGTGAAGCAATGAACTTTATAATGTTCTAAGCCCCTAAAATGCCCGTCACTGGTTGGAACGAACTAGACCTAGATTTTATGTCAATAAATTTTTGTAACAAATTTCATATCGATAGCTTTAATGGTTCAAAACACATCGCACACGCATACGCGCACACACGCACGTACACGCGCACACGCACACGCGCAGGCACATGCACTAGCATACGCACAACCACAGGTTCGCGCACACGCACATGCACACGCACACGCATACGCACACGCACATACACACGCACACGCACACGCACGCGCACGCGCACACGCACACGCGCACGCACACGCACACGCACACGCACACGCACACGCACACACACACGCACGACCACACGCACAGCACACGCACACGCACACGCACACACGCACACGACACACCACGCACACGCACACGCACACGCACGACACACGCACACAGCACACGCACACGCACACGCACACGCACACGCACACGCACACGCACACGCACACGTACACGCACACGCATACACACACACACACACACACGCGCACACACGCACACGTATCGGCTTTAACTCGTATTATCACCAATGATAAGCATAGCATTAGTTATGTTATCCCTGAGAATGTGGTATAATGCACATATTGATTACTTACGAAATTAACTCAAAAGTTGTTGTAAATGTATATATATATATATATATATATATATATATATATATATATATATATATATATATATACATATATTATAGTATTATCTCTCTCGCTCTTTCTTTCTATCTGTGCGTGTGCCTGCGAGCATGCGTGTGTGTGTGTTTGTTTTTATGTGTGCCTGCGTGTGTATGTGTGTGTAAGCCTATGTGTGTGAGTGTGAGTTTATCTGTGCGTGTTTGTGTTTGTGTGTGTATTTTATGTGTGAGCGAGTTTGTGTGTAACTGTGAGTGTGAGTGTGTGAGTATGAGTGTGAGTATCAGTGTGAGTGTGTGTGAGTGTGAGAGTGAGTGAGAGTGTGAGTGTGAGTGAGTTGAGTGTGAGTGTGAGTGTGAGTGTGAGTGTGAGTGTGAGTGTGAGTGTGAGTGTGAGTGAGTGTGAGTGTGAGTGTGAGTGTGTATGTGTGAGTGTGAGAGTGAGTGTGAGTATTAGTGGGAGTGTCAGTGTGAGTGAGTGTGAGTATGAGTGTGAGTGTGAGTGTGAGTGTGAGTGTGAGTGTGAGTGTGAGTGTGAGTGTTAGTGTGAGTGTGAGTATGTGTGTGAGTGTGTGTGTGGCAGTATGAGTGATTGTGAGTGAGTGGGAGTGAGAGCGTGAGTGTGAATGTGAGTGTGAGTGTGAGAATTAGTGTGTAAAATTTTCTAATCCAATCATTCTACTCCAATCCTAATAATATTTAAATAATGTACGAGATGCGAGATAAGTGGAAAATTTTACTTTTAAAGGACGTGAAGAACAATGTAAAATGGTTTAGTGGACTTTACTTTGCATACTGGCCGGGTATTTTTAGTACATCTTGTAGAACATCCATCAAACAAGAAGTATTAATGTGTTCTGTGTCTATACTTGTTTTATAGTTAGTTAACTATATGAGCTGGGATCACCATTTGAGGCATTGGCCTGTATTGAACGTTACATTGTCTCTGTGATTCATTCAAGTAGGGAATAATGCTTAAAAGCGTATTCATTTATGTATTTATTACTAATATTTGTATTTTATTTGTGTTGTTGTAGTGAGCGGAAGGTTTTTCTTTGGTACTTTTTGTTTGGTAGCCTATGTAAGTTGTTTATTCATTTGAGTGGCGCAGTCGTTGGACTGGCCTGGGTACATAACAAACAAAAGATCACCAGAACTGAAAGTTAAGGTTTTTGAAGACAACATGGAGTTGTTTGTGAAAATTTGTTACTGATGCTTTATCTAGATTCATTTTTTTAAAAAAATGTGCTTTTTTCCAAGATGACAATGCTACAACATCGCTTTCTATCATGTAGCTCTGAAGTAATCGGGCGACAGGTTGTTTTGGTTAAAATATTTTTTTATCTACTGAGTAATTTTGTTGGAATCCTCTGATGTTTCTTTTTGGTCTGTCACACATAACATTCATGGGTATAAAAATGATTCACTTCTATTAGTACAATCATGTGCATTCAGATTAGATTGTTTACTTATTAAATACATCTAAAATTGAATATCTACAACAATGTTGTGTATACTTATTGATCTGAAGGTAAGAGTTTTCCAGATATTCGCAAAAAGTACTTTGTAACTCTTAAAAGATTCATCAACCTACAAAACACTTTCATAAAAACAAAACTCGTGCAAGCTTGCTGATAGCTTCATAATTATTACTTTTAAGGAAATTTGTCTAAAATTAAATTATCTTTAAAAAGATAAAGATAAAAAGATACAAGTTAATAGTTTCGGCTGTACAAAAAAGGGCACTCATAAAGTAGGTTTTATGTATTAGCCCTTGGAAAACTATCATTTAGAAAATTCATGCATAAATGAATTAGTTTTAAAGAAGTGATAGACTCTTTTTTCGTTAAAGTTAATCATTTTCGACATGTTCACAAAAGATAGGGTATATAAATTTGTGAATCGATTTTAATCAAAATTCGTCGGAACCGAGACAATTCTGTATTACTGTTTGAGAGGTATTGGTTATTAAATAGTAATGTTTATCATATTTTGGTTGTCTGTTTAAAAGAACAGCGAAATATTAATTATTAATATATTTATTCATAAATAAATAATGCTTACTCGACGAATTGTATTACTAAAATATTGTAAATATTTGTGTACAAACTAAAATTAGACTAAGTACTAAACAAAGGAATACATTTCGATATCTTCCACAGTTTGAGGCAGGGCTTGTTTTGGATTTTCAGGTAAATATAATATAAATTCAGCCTCAAATAATGATATTATTCCTAATATTACTAATGGCAAATACCAGATGATATCGCCACATGAAATGATAAAAGGTGCAATTAGGGCTCCTATACTAATAAAGATTGAGAAAATGCCATAACCAGAATTTCTTATAATGGTTGGGAAAAGCTCAGCTACCATAGGTTGAATAACTGACACAACCACCTAAAAGATAAATATTAGTTAACAATTAACAATTCATATATGCGTACTATAGAATTAATAAATGCTATACCACCAACGACACTGCGTATAGTAGATAATTGATTAGGTACAGCTAGAAGGAGTAATGTGAAAACGCCGCAACAATTTGCTGCTATTAAAATGGTCAACTTTCGGTTACATGTTATCACCAAAAATACGCCTAACAAAATTCCAATTATTGCTAAGATTCCTTGCAAACTAATGTCAAAGTATGGGTTAAGACTAAATTGTCCCATGTATTGAGTTAATCCATACATCACTATAAAACCGTTTAACCTAAAAAACAGTTTTAAAAACAGTTTTGTACTGATGACGAAAAAAAATATTACCCATTAATGCAACCCAAAATCATTCGTTTTCTCATATTTGTATTTTTTAGGAACACTACGGTGGAAGGCTTTACATCTTCTTCAGTAGAAGTATAAAAACTTTCTGCCATAGTTCTAACCACCATAGGATCTAAATCGTTAATTTTTCCGGCTTTTTCTAAAATATCAATTGCTTGATTATCTCTTCCAACAGTAAGTAACCATTTTGGAGATTCAGGTATAATCCTACTCATATACTTAATTATACTAAAAAATACTGAACACACTCACTTACCTACCGATGGCAAATAATAAGTATTGCAGAAATAAAAAATAATGTAGCTTGTGCTATTCTCCAATCACGTAAAAAGTACGTCGTAATAGACATAATAATCAACCCAATTGCGTTAGGAAGTTGATATAGAATAGGAATTATTGTCTTCCATTTTCCTGCAACCATTTCTAAACACATTATTAATCCAATTATTATAACCCCTCTGTCACAGAAAGCTAGGAAAAACCTTAAAAAGAAAAATAAATGGTAGTTTCTTGCAATGGATGATACAATTCCAAATATTGAACGGCATATAAGTGCTACTAATAAACTTTTACTGCGGCCAAATTTATCAGCAGCGAATCCAAATGTAAGCCCACCTAAGAATCAGTAAATTAATAAGTTAAATGGTTATATAAAGCTTACCGAGACTTAAGCTGGACATTGTAATGACTTGAAAAACATTTACTAAGTATTGACTGTCACAGACAAAATCCCATTCTGTGATCATGTTAGAATGAATTACAGTTCTGTTATATTCGTACCCCCATTCACATGCAATTAGTGAAGTCAAGCTTTCATTTAGTACATCCAAAATCATACATGATCCAACAGATATCTATTAGAAAATTTTAATTATTTTTTACAGAGACAAGAAAATTAAAACAATGTCAAAATTGGTGGTTACAATGCGGTAGCAAGAAATAGTACCTAATAAGTAATTGCATTGTCACACTAAGCAAATAAACTTGTAGTACCTTATTTGAGTTCTCAGGAGTAACGCTAATCAGAGCTCTCCATTCTTCTGTTGACATATTTTGGTATTGTTCGGGAGGTTTACACCAAAACTCTGTAGTATGTCCTAATATCTGTATACTCATTTCTGTCCAGGAATTTGGGATTGCAATAAGGCATAGCAAGAGAAACACTTGACACTGCCATCTTCCAAAACCGCCAATAGTTTGCTGAATAATATCCATAAACATTTCATTCTCTTCATTGTTTCCTTTAAAACACGCGAATTAATTAAAACGTTATCATTTATTATCAATCTTCACCTTCATCTTCTGATTTATTTTTCCTTTTTCTCTGGATTTTTGGTATGCAAGGCATAGTAAGTCATAAACATTTAGTTGTTTTCAAGTAAAAGGGAAATCGTAATCGACAAATTGGTTATCAATTTCCTAGGTAAATAACTAATCGATGTAGATAAATATATAAACACTCTGATTACAAACAGGGTCGTGTTAATTGAAATGTGATCCAAATTTTACACTGAACTGGTTTTGTTTTGGTACCTACCTAGTGATTGTATTGTTGTTTTTTTTTTGTTGTTATTATAATATTAATACCACAACTGAACGAATACAATGAAAAGAGCGTGCGGTGCATAAAAATAAATTATGTGTATTCTATTTCATAATCATACTATTAAAAGACACTACTAACATCAAGGCGTTTGTTAAAAATTTTAAATTTGATTAAACCTTACTTTACACAAACTTTACACTTTCTTAACACAATAGATCTCATCTATACCACGCGACTTCCAAATTTTTTAGAACGATTTTAAGATTCACTTTTATAGTGTAATTAGTTACGCATCCATATTAAATAACAATTTAACAGTTAAACGTTATTTTAAAATTATTAGGTAATCAGGTACCAAGCCATAAATAGTAAATTTATCTTTAGAATTATTTAACACAATGCAACTAGTCTTGCAATATCAATCATCCCTGATGAGTTAAAGTTTTAATTACGGTGGATATTTGTCTGGTAAATGCGTTTTCGGCCAACAAAAGAAATGTACTAACAAGCTTTTTCAATGTTATTATTTCCCTACTTAACATTAATCGGATTCTTATTATTTTGATTTTTCGTACAAAATGGGCACAATAGTAGTAATTAGGGGCCGGTTCTGGACCGGTTCAAGGTCACTCGCCCTTTGGTGGTGAGAAATGTAAGATTTTTGATCTCTTCAAGGTCAAACTTTTGGCGGAAAATTTAAATTTGTGGAGCGCGTCGAAGTCGAAATGTCAAAATTTAAAGCTATAATATAGAAAGCAAGGTCATCATCATCATGAATATATTACAATTTTGCATCTAAAAATAGAGTTTAAATTTCAAAGACTAATGACCTGCGGTATCATATTACATTTCTTCGAAATATAAAATAGAATCAGTTCGTCGAAACAAGAAGTTTTTGTGTAGGTTAGTGGTTTTGAAGGATGCAGATTTATAATAAAAGACTTTTGTGCTACGATATAAACTTTTTTGGTAAACATGACGAAAGTAATACGCATAATAGGAAGAGAAAGTAAAGAAAAAGTATTAAGTATTGATTAGAGAAAGAAGATGCCTGAGGAGTTAGTGAAAAAAATAAAAGCATTGAAAATAGATATAGAACTGTATGAACTGAATAGAAAAATAAAGCAGCATCGAGTTAAAAAATAAACATATGTAACTTGTAATCTTCAGCTTAGATATATAATGTAGATACATAAATAAATGTAGGTTTCGGAGATAACATGTATGAAAGGTGAAATAGAGATTTATTGAAAATTAAGTGTTAATATAAATAGTTAATGTTGATATGTACTTACGGTCATGAACGAAAGTAGATATTCAACAACAAGTGAAAATTTAATGAAAGATGCTTTCAAAAAAGTAAATAAATCATTTCTATCAGGTCTAATCTTAATGCTATTCACCAACATCTTGAACAATTACAACCTGATATTTTGTTTCTATCTGAAACACAAGTCTCTTCTGAAAGCTCCGAGTCTCCCGACTTGCAATTTCCTCAGTACCACCTTCACTCTAACTTTCGATATAAAGGAGGCGTATGTGCCTACATCAAGGACAGAATTGCTTGCAAGAGGGTTTCTTCGTTAGAAAATAAAAATTTTGACGTGATTTGGTTTAAACATTCTGGCCCTATTTTTTTTTGTGAAATTCTACTGTTGCATTTACAGGTCTCCTAATGACAGCAGCTTTCAAGACTTCTTCGATTACCTTAGTATGAAAGTTGACTATCTCCTATCTCAGTTTCCATCTTGCGATATCTCATTCGTAGGAGATTTCAATGCTCATAACTCTAATTGGCTTCAGTTTTCATCTACTACAAATCCCGCTGGTCATAGTGCAGAAACATTTGCCATTTCATGTGATCTCACACAAATGATTTCTGAACCCACAAGAATCCCTGATAACCCTAACCATACTCCACATCGTCTAGATCTCTTGCTTACATCAAACCCTCTTGTTTATAAAACTTCCCTTCTTTCGCCTTTAGGTCTTTACGACCATTGTCTAATAAAAATCATTTCTACTGTACCTAATTCCACTGTTGTTCGCAAAACCGATAGAAACTTGTGGTGTTTTAAGTCAGCTCGATGGAGTGATTTACGGGATTTCTTTGCAATCTTACCATGGCGTGAATATTGTTTTAAGTCGTCCTCTTCTTTGGACATCGCTCTTTCAGTATCTGAAGTCATCCTCATGGGAATGGAGTTATACATTCCCAAAAAACAGTACCGTATAGGTCATTCAGGTTCCCAACCCTGGTTCAATAAGGCTTGTGCTGATGCAATATCTTCAAAAAATAAATGTTACATTAAATAGAAATCTAATAAATCGGTCGACAGTCATGTGGAATACGTTGGTGCTAGAAATATCTGCAAAAGTGTCATCACTAAAACTAAAAAGTTGTTCGAACAACGAAAATGCAATGAACTAGTTACATCTCCTTTAGGCAGTCGTAAATTTTGGTCTTTAGCTAAAGCCATTAGTAAAAACTTTGGAACATCTTCATTTCCCCCCTGACGTCTATTGACGGATCGGTAGTTGCTGATTCTGTAGACAAAGCCAACGTTTTTGTGGATTTGTTTGCATCAAACTCGTGTCTCAATGATTCTGGAAAAGATGTGCCCCTAGTCAACTCTTCTTCATACGCTATGAAACCAATTCATTTTCGGTACAAGCTCTTAGAATCGATCATCAGTAGGGTTGATCTCAATAAGGCGACTGGCCCAGACCGTATCCCAGCTATTGTCTTAAAGAAATGTTCCCCCGAACTAGTACCAGTCCTATCTAAGCTCTATACGACCTCTATGTCTTCTGGGAAATTCCCTTCATCATGGAAGTTAGAAAATGTTCAACCTATTCCCAAAAAAGGCGATAAGACCGATCCCTCAAATCACCGACCAATTGCCATCACTTCCATTTTGTCTAAAATCATGGAAAAAGCAATCAATCAGCAACTACTCACGTTCCTTGAAATTAACAAACTCCTTAGTGACCACCAATATGGGTTTAGGCAAAGTCGTTCAACAGGCGATCTTCTTTCATATGTGACCCAAGTTTGGAACAATACAGTAGAGCAGTCCGGTGAAACAGTTGTAGTCGCTTTAGATATCTCAAAGGTATTTGACCAAGTTTGGCATAAGTGTTTACTTGCCAAACTCACCTCGTTTGGGTTAAATGATATGCTCATCAACTGGGTTTCTAGTTTCTTTGATAAAAGACGAATACGTGTCGTAGTTGATGGCTTTTTTTCAAAAGAAGTTAGCATCAACGCGGGCGTACCACAGGGATCCGTTATAGCGCCTACACTTTTTCTACTGTACATAAATGACCTTATTTCTTCAACAACTAACCCCAGCTAACCCCAACTAACCAGCTTTGCTGACGATAGCACTCTTCACTGTAGTTCATCTCAGTCTACTCATAGTGATAATCCACCTTCTATGTCAAATCAAGAAATTACAGCTGAAATGCCAAATTCAATCAACAAAGACATTCAACGTATTCTCGAATGGGGAATCAATAATCTAGTTAAATTTAATGCTAACAAAACTCAGTGTTGCCTTATGTCCGCCAAAAAAGATCGATCATTTCCTGTTGTAAGTATGAATAGCTCAGTTCCTAAGTTTTCAGACAATATTACTCTGTTGGGTATGATTGTATCTTCAAATCTCTCATGGGTTGACCATCTTCTGTCAGCTACCAAAACAGCTGCTCGTAAAATAGGCTTTTTGTACAGATCTAAGCAGTACTTTACCTTTCGACAACTCCTGCTGTATAAGGCCCAAATTCGGCCTCATCTGGAATATAATTCTCACCTCTGGGTTAGTGCTCCCCAATACGCTCTCGATATCGTTGATCGTATTCAAAAGAGAGCGATTAGGCTTATAAATGACCCGTCCTTAACTTCTCACATACAGTACCTTGAGCATAGAAGGATGGTTTCAGTTCTTTCGTTGTATTATCGTTATTACAACGGCTATTGTGCTGCTGAATTATATTCTTTGATACCATCTCGGGCTATCTTTGCGAGAAACACTCGGTTCGCTCATTCACATCATCAGTATGCAGTACAAATCTCCACTTGTCGTACCAAACGGGCGCATTCCACATTTTTCTACACCGCTTCTAAACTCTGGAATGATCTCCCTAGTTCCTGTTTTCCTCTCACTTATGATATGAGAAAATGTAAGGTAGCTGTTCATAGGCATCTATTGGCAATTCATTATCCCTCTATCCATCCTCCTAAGTGTTCCTGAGTGCACGATAGGACTAATTCAGCCTGTTCAGGTCCACAATCATAAACAAAATGTGAGTTTTGCACATGCAGTTAATGTTTGGAACAAACTTAATATTAAATCGTTAGGTGATTACTCGGATTTGTGTCTAAAAATGGACATTCTACTGTTAGCACACATTTTCGATAACCTTCGACAAACTTGTTTAAGTACTTATAAACTTGATCCTCTGCACTATTATACAGCACCCGGTTTGGCATTCGATGCTATGCTTAAAATTGCACAAGTACAGTTAGAACTATTTACAGACATTGATATGCTAATGTTTATTGAGAGAGGAATTAAAGTTGGTGTGGCTCAATGTTCTAATCAATATGCTGAAGCTAACAATAAGTACATGGGGGAAAAATTTGATCCCACTTCCGAAAGTGTGTATTTAATGTACGACGGCGTAAATAATTTATATGGAGCAGCTTTTCATTAATTTTCATTACGGTTACACGCTACCCAAGTTTCATAATAATGCTAAGCTCTTGTACATGGATAGCCTCATATACGCCCTTTCAGTTCCCGGTATCTATGAATGCATTAAAGAGGACATTGATACATTCGATACATCTGATTATAGTCCCGACAACATCTTTGGACTCCCATCAGTAAGTAAAAAAGGCCCCGACTTAATGAAAGATGAAAATCTTGGCAAAATTATGGTGGAATTTGTAGGACTTCGTGCAAAAATGTATGCTTACATGGTTAATGAAAAAGTTGTAAAAAAATCAAAGGGTTCTACTCGCGCAAGTGTCAAACAGATCACGATAAATGACTATGTTTTGTTTGATGGTGACGTAATAAGGCGTTATTAGCATCTGATAAGATCAAAGAAACATGATGTGTTTACAATCAAACAGAATAAAGTAGTACTTAATTCTTGTGATGACAAACGAATAGTAAATTTCAATTTCACTGATACTAGACCTTGGGGATTTAACTTTACATAGCATTTTATTCGTCTTCTGTTTCAGAAAACAAATTTATCATTATGAACAGTTTTGAAAATAAATTGCAGGAAGAACTATGGTACAGTAGTGATCAAATCTACAGAAAGTACCTGAAGCGTTCTTTGATGGGGAAGTCCTCCCTATTTATTTGTACTGAATATATTACAATATATTGTGTGCTATAAACTCAAAGTATGCAAATGAATTTATTATTAAGACATTATTTGATAAAAGAATTACATTAGACGATACCATTAAAAGTTTTATGAAATTGTGTACCGATAAAGGCTACAATTCATTAACTTTTGATGAAGTAGATAGGATCTTAGACGATATGAATGTACTTGGTGACATACCGCTTAAAATGTATCTCTACAATTTATTATGGGTTGATAATTCAACAAATTTTAAATTTACCTTAGAAACTATTGCTTACAAAGACACTTCATTTATTATAACTGAATGTACTGAGAAATCGGCATATTATGCTAACTACAAGTGCTTCGATATTTTGATTGAAATATTATTAGAACAAAATATCAACTATAAGTTTCTACCCTGGGAAAACGATGAGCACCACAAAATGTAATACAGGATACTAGACAACAACTTCAAATTAAAATTCTGCTTGGGATGGAGGTGTGGGCCAGATTCGGGGATATGACCATTCAGTAATTTAAGTGATTATAGAAGTACTTTAGGTTTACTTTATAAGATAATGAAATTTTAAAAACAAGTGTAATATTTATATTTAAAAAATAAAATACTATTGTTTTTTTGTGCGTTTTATTTCATCTAAGAGCTACATTCTTTTTTATAAACTATATAACTATATAACTAGTGTAAGTAATTTATTTCACAAGTTACAAGTTAAATGTTATAAAACCACTTTACAAATAACTTATTATTCTTGGATCAAAACACATTTTCTACTAGATACACATTAGGATGCTTTGTTTTATGTAATTCATGTTCATAAAACCCTCCCAGTACAGGTTTTCCCTTCATGTCTTCCAGCATGTACGTAGTGGGGTTAGTAATGCGAACTTTCACAATCTTAAATAGTTCACTAGACCAATTGGGTGTGTATCTTTTAGCGAAAATACTTTTAAAGGGCCCCGCATTGAAAACCGCAAATAAGGTCAATTTTGACCCTCTTAAAGTATAAAGGATATTGCCTCAGATCTCTGGGCCCGTCAAAGAAAGTGGAGCATAAAAAAACAAGAAAAGCGGTGACATAAAGTATTTAGTTACAAAAGTTGTAAATAAGAAGATAATACGCATGTTTAATATATTTTTGATTATACAGGGTGATCCAAAAATAACTGACAAATCAAATATTTTTATAGAACACAATACCTACATATATTTTATATAAACTTTAAGTTTAATTTATGTAAGGAGGTCTTCTAGATTTTTTAATGACTAGTTTTCTTAAATGCATACCTAACTCGAACATTTTTGCATTTTACACTTTACCTTCCATAGAAAATATCCGTGGCCGGCATGAATATGTTGACATGTCTAAAAACAGGGTTTTTTAGGGCACTGATTTTAACTTTTGACAATTACAAAAGTACGTATAAAATTACAAAAAAACAATTGAATTGCATAATATTTAATTACAAAAGTTAAAAATAAGGAGATAATACGCATTTTTAATATATTTTTGATTATACAGGGTGATCCAAAATTAATGATATACCTACATATTTTTTATGTATCAAACCTGAGGTTAATTAATTTATGTAATGAGATTTTCTAGATTTAATGACTTAAAAACCAGTTTTCTTATTGAATATTATTATTATGATTGGCATAAGAAACACAATTTCTAATTAGAATAAAAAAACAAAACAGGAAACAATACGTTTGAAAATATTTAAATAATTAACTAAAATAAATAAATAAAATCTGGATATACTACAAAATGATTCTTGAGATGAATGTTTAGTATGTACAAAACGAGTTGGAAACTGCTTCAGTTTCACTGATAAATAATATGTGGCATCCAGTCAGTATCACTTTTGGAACCAATATCCCAACCAAGTCCAAAGCACAAGGGACTTTATAATGCTAAGGGATAAGATAAGTTTTGGAGAGATAAGAACATAGTTCATTGGTCTTGTACATCAATAATTAGATCATGGTCATCTGGTTTGTTTCTTTAAGCTGCATCTAGAATGTAGTTTAACACCGCTCGACTGGGATATTTAATTCTTTGCTGGTGCCTGGCATAACCAAGAAACCATAACACACTAGCTACATGAGCTCAAGATTCCATGGTTCTGGCACCTGATTTACAAAAAGATTGTTCTGGTATAGCATCGAAAATCATGCAACAGCTGTTGCGAGTCTGTTTCAAAACATTAAGTCGTAGACACTCAGGATATTCTGCCAAAGTGCTAATATCTCTTCTAATTAAATTATCACAGTTTAGACAAATACGCGTATTAATATTTACAGGAGTGTATGGAAGATTTAATTCTTCCCTGTATCGCGTAGCAAACTCGATCGTTTCTTCATTGTCGAAATTACCTTATAAACGTTTCGCTCCTCGAGGAACACAGCGTGTATTGCATGCGAAGCAATTAATACGAGCCATGTCAATAAACAAATAAACTACAAAAACTTATTTAGATGAAAATCAAGAGGCAATAAATATATTCCATGTGACACTTCACAATAGAGATTTAAAACCGACAGATTCAATTAACTGTTCAATTGTTTTGATATTGATGCTTCGATATAGACGATCATGGGTGTTTATGATTCAATCCGTGTGCACAAATGATGCCAAACTTGAACTGATTGTAGATAATGTTGGAAAAAATACACAAAGAAGTTCAATATTATTTTTGTTTTTCTTCATATTTATTTTCAAAGCAATGGTTATTTATGAATATTGCAATAAATAAGTGAACATCTTAAGAAATCACTTCAGTAACATTAGGTAAAAATCCTAAACTAACAAAAAAGTTTTGAGACTTTTTTACACTTAATTGTCAAAAATTAAAATCAGTGCCCTAAAAAATCCTATTTTTAGACATAGAAAGTAAAGTATAAAATGCAAAAATGTTCGAGTTAGGTATGCACTTAAGAAAACTGGTCATTAAAAAATCTAGAAGACCTCCTTACGTAAATTAAACTTAAAGTTTATATAAAACATATGTAGGTATTGTGTTCTATAAAAATATATGATTTGTCATTAATTTTTGGATCACCCTGTATAATCAAAAATATATTCAAAATGCGTATTATCTTCTTATTTATAACTTTTTTAATTGAATACTATGTAATTCAATTGTTTTTTGTAATTTTGTACGTATTTTTGTAATTGTCAAAAGTTAAAGTCAGTGCCCTAAAGAACCCTGTTTTTAGACACGTCAACATATTCACGCCGGCCACGGATATTTTCTATAGAAAGTAAAGTATAAAATGCAAAAATGTTCGAGTTAGGTATGTATTTAAGAAAACTGGTCATTCAAAAATCTAGAAGACCTTACATAAATTAAACTTAAAGTTTATATAAAAAATATGTAGGTACTGTTCTACAAAAGTATTTGATTTGTCATTTATTTTTGGAACACCCTGTATAATCAAAAATATATTAAAAATGCGTATTACCTTCTTATTTATAACTTTTGCAATTGAATATTTTATTTCACCAGTTTTCTCGTTTTTTTAAACTCCACTTTCTTCGACGGGTCCTGAGATGTGTGACAATATCCTTCACACTTTAAAAGGTCAAGATTGACCTTATTTGGGGTGATCAGTTCTGCCCATGAGACCTTTTGTTCGCCATGTCAGGATGTATAAGATACCAAAATTTCATTGATTTTGAACGGAACCGAATTTGCACTTAAGAAGTGTGGGGTCCTTTACTGATTCGTACTATCACCTACAGAATATCGATTCCTATCGAATATTTTTATGTGAGTGTAAGCCTCTAGCTTTGTATGATTACCCACAAAATCTTGGGCTTCATTCCGGTAGTTCTATGCTTACGATTGTTATAATACATGGTTATGGTATCAATTGTATCAATCCATTTGTATTTACCTTGTAGGCTGAATGACTTATATAGGGCACTCTTAATGGTTCTGATAACACGTTCCGCAATTGCAGCCTTTATTTTGCTATAGGTGGAGTAATGATTGACTCCATAACGCTGCATTAGTTTAGTAAAATGCTCATTGTAGAATTCTTTTCCTGCATCTGTCTGCAAATTGGTAGGTTTCCGTCGTTTTTTGAAGATTGCTTGCACGGCCTTGGTAACTTCTTGACCTGTTTTCGTTTTTTATCCTTTTGTACATAAGTATTTCGAAAAACAGTCGGTAACCACTAATATATACTTATAGCCCTTATTTTGTTTGGCATGTGTGTTAAATTCAGTCAAATCTGCTTGCCAAAGGTCATCAAAACCTTTAATTATTGTGCGCCTTCGTTTATGGCAGGTTTATGCAATTCGTTGACGAGTTGTAATTTGAACATGGTACTAATTTATCCACAATTTCTTTAAGTAGATATAGTTTTGACTCCAACTAGATAAGCGTTAAAAGCTTTCTGAACTGCTTGTAGGCAAAAATCAAGATATCCTTTACTTATAGCATCACCATCTTCTTCCGGGTTCGCCAACTGTGCCAAACGGTTTCTATCCAAATTGAATCTTGTTGATAAGTAGTATTGCTTAGTGATGACATCTTGAGGATCTATAGGGCTGGCAACATTGCCGAGCCTCCTATTCTCGATATCAAATTGATTATCATCAATCAGTTTAAACTGAGGGGTTAATTTCTTGAATTGATATTGGACATGTGAACGTCTAAATTTGTCAAGGGTCATTTTAGTTATGATAAGTCGACATCAATGCATTCTCATTTATACTGTTTAAAAAACGACTGTTTGGTTTTTCAATGTACCCATCCTCATTCAGTTCTTCTACAATTGATATGTCATCCACGACACCTGTATTCCCTGCCAACTTTTCTGCCCACAATATATCTAGATCACGCATTAGTTCATTCCAATATTTATATTCAATCGGCCTGTTTGTTAATTCCTTAAAAAAACATAGCTCCACCTCCCTTGGTTGTGGGTGATGATGATGATAGCAAGGGTTTGATTATTCGTGTATACTTTTTGCTGCGGCTCCCTCGAATTTGCCCACTTACGTCATAACCACGCCTTGCAACATTAGTAGCTTCTTTTGGATTTACTAGATTTAAATTGGGTTCATTCATAATAAGCAGATCATATAAACCTGGAGTCCCTTTATACGTAACACCTTTAATAATCATATCGTTTTCTTTAATTGTAACGGAAGTATTACCAATTGTCCATTCGTCAGTTTTGGTATCATAGTGGACTCCATAACTGAGATCAATAGCACTTTCAGGATCCCTCATAATACGTTCAACGTATATACAAGGTAATTTATGATACTGCTCGAGAAATTCTTCTGAAATGGGTTCATTACGGGTAGTAGAATCATCTGTGACACGAAGAGGTTCTTCTTCTTCCTCAGTATTAATCTCTACTACAACAGATGTATCTAAGAAAGATGGTGTACGAAGACCTGAAGGAGGATTTATTTGAAAAAACGGAAGCTGAGGTAGTGGGCTAGTAGCAACCTTTCTTGAATCACCTAATGGAGTGAAGCCTGGAGTCCGTTGAACTTGAGCGAGCGGGCTACTGGGGGTAGTAGCGTGCTTTCTCGGAAATATGAATAGGGGTAGTTTTTTGGATTTAACGCCAATGGGATCCTCTTTAGATGTCTTTATCTGGATTGATTTTATTTACTATTTCAGTTAGAGGTTCTATTAGGGGTTTATAAGTACTTTCAAATGTTCTTTCTTTATCAATGCGAGCAGTTTTAATACTGTTATACTTCTGCTGTATTATTTTACGAGCCTGAATAATTTTTTTCTTTAATGTCATTTCTTTGTTATCCGTTGTAGCGAAGCGGGTTTACTGAACAGATACCGGTTTACCTCGAACAGATAGCTGTTAATACCTAAACAGATCAGTACCTACTAAACTACTGTAAGCAGTTTAAGGTATATATATATATATATATATATATATATATATATTCATCAAATCTTTTCCTATAGCGACCTTATTTCTGACCATGAAACCAAACGGATCTACCCAGCACTTTGAACACATTCCCGAAATAAGTTCATGCTTATGGTGAGACTTATATGATCCTCATACAGATGTTTTAGGTTTAATTCATCTTGCTCAAATAACATAATTACATTCGCATTGTCACGAATTAATTGCTTTGGAATTTTACTGTAAGTTTGACCCAAATAGAAACAGTCAATATCGTTATGCCTACCCATGGAAAAATATGCCCTTATGTAATTTTTCTTTTCACAAGCGATATCATCGAAGATAAAAATAGAGTTTGATTTTGCACATTTAGGCTCAATCACATCTTGATTATCACTGAAGGTAAAGTAACCTATACCATGATTCAATGACTTAGAGTATACGTATACATGTTTAAATTTCAAGCCATTTTTCTCGGTAATCAGACTGATCATTGCGTGTGTTTTCCACAATTGGAGGGGCCACATATAATACCACGTATACATATAGGAAGTAAATCACCATGTTTTGAAGTAACAGACTTTTCATCAAAGTCATGATTTTGAATTGAGGGTTTTTGTTTTTGAGCAACTACTTTCATCGTTAGTGGATGAAATAAAACTAAACGCATAATTGCAACATTTTTATTTATATACTAGGCTATATTACAATAACTATAACTTTTTCACTTCCCCAGTGGGTGGGCTATACTGCACAATAGCGTCATGGAGAATAAGACCATAGATAACAATTCCATTATCGAAAGGTGTTAGAGATTCCATTTCCAATTTGATGTATACTGTTGAGTTTTTTAAGGATTCATTCTGTTTAGAGCAGTCCATTACAAATACTGGACATGATTTGAATTCGGAATAGTTGAATAATGGAATAATGGATTCGGAATTTAAAAAAATAGCGATAGGCAGGAATGTATTGATTAGCACTGAATTTCAAATGAATTGCTTCATATGGATAATACTCAGAATTTAGATGTACTTTAAGATTTCTGATGTTAATGTGATCAAAATTTCCGTACCTTGCTGACTTTGTGTACCTTCTACTTTGTTGGAATGCAACAATTATCCAACATAGTTTTTCCAGTTGCGTTGATGTTTTTATTGGCCATATGTCTGAGGTTGCCTGTTTTAAAGAAGGTAATTCATATAACTCCCATTGGCGAAATAGAACACAATTTTTATTGATTCCTTGAAACAAGTTATGTTTCGCAGCATCACTGAGTGTTAAGTGTGGTACTTCCCATTGAATTTTATTTAAGGTTATTGCGGCATCAACTTCAACATAGTAACAGTTTGTATCGCTTTCAGATCGAATTAAAACCAACTCTTGGCGCATATTCACGATTACTTGATGATAATCCTCCATTATTCCAAATATGTGGTTCAATGGTATGCATACTGTAAAAGATTTTTCTCCATTTTGTTCATCGAATTCTACTTGTTATGGTTCTTCATTCTTTGGTGACCATCCCAAATGGCTTAGTGCTTTGCTTTTGCTTGACGTATAAGAAATATATCCCTTAAGCGTAGATGTTACACCTGGATTTCTTTGACCACCTAACTCACTACGAATTTCTTCGAAAAGAAAGTTCGGGAAATTGTTGGTTAAGCTGCATGCTTTTCTTTCATCTTCTTTTTTGAGCTCAAGTTTACCTTCTATGTACAGAAAACTATCATAAGTATCCGTAATTAGATCTTGACTTTGAATTAAGATGCGTATTTCTTCGGAAAGTCCATATTCAGAAGATCCATACGGAAGATAAGTGTGAGTATCTGATTTAATTATAGTATCATCAAAATGTACGTCTTGAAAGACGTTTAACGATTCTGTCATTGTGGTTGAGAACTTTTAAACCAATTGACGTTAAAAAGTATTTCTCTGCAGATGTTAACCGCAATGAAGGTTGATGACTTACCGTAGGGATGATGTCTTTTATATGAATTTTGAAAGATGTAATTGGTCCTGGTTTAATTCTCGGAGCCATGTTCTAAGTTTTAAGCGTACTGTGAATGGTTCACTTTCACCAAAGTCTATTAATTCACCCTTTTGATGTAATAATGTTTACAAATTATTTAAATTGTTCAGTTTATGTACCGGAAAACATCTCATATAATACTTTAGCAGGTTTCTCGTTTCGATAAGATCCATTTGTAATGTTGTACTATACGTGTAGATTAGTGTGTTTAAGTATTTGGATGTATAACGCAGATGAATGTAAAATATTTGGTTCTAATATTTTAGACTCAAAGCCTAGCATACGGCCAACGCAATTTTCTTTGGTAAAATCGATCTCAAATGAACTGTTTATCTCACATTTAAGTGCATTGTAGTTTGCTCTAATGATAAACTTTTCTGTGGGTATTTTAGATTTTAGATAATCGCTAATTTCATCTGACTCATATGCACCGTGTGGAATATTAATCACTTGCAAATGAGATTAATTTGTTCTAAAATAAAATCTATCGTTGCCTGTATAAATGTTTCTAATGTTGTTGCAGCCGTAAAATCCAACCAATCAAACAACGTATTAAACTCTTGACTTTGGTTGTAATTATAACATATTTTACACCCCCGACGGTAGTTAATCACTTCGATTGGTGGTCGAAGATTACCGAAACTATCGTAATACCATACGTTTTTACCACGCTTTTTGTAGCAAATCCAATGTGTACCTGGTCCTCTTTGGCTATCTAAGTTAATAATTCCAGATCGATTTCTCCGTGGTAATTTAGGCATGCGATCTCTCATAAAAATATTCCTAAAGTAGGGTACCTTTTTGGTGTATTTCTTTAAATCAATATCCGTTAACGGATTTTTGGAAACGGTTTTAAGTACCAGTTTTTTAAGTTTTGAGCACCACCACCAGATTTGTTTAATCTTAGATACAGGGCACCGTCTTTCTTATTCACGGCGCCTATAGCGATCGATTCCATCATGCGATTATGGTGCGATGTCTTTTCTTGCAATTTTTTAGCATTTTTAGCATCATTGACTGCTTTAGTAACTCCTGATGCACCACCAGCTAAAGCACCGATTACTGATAATCCTGCGAATAACGCAATAAGAAATGGTAAAAACCCTTCCTGTTTAGGTAGAGGAATTACTATAGAAACTTTAATGCTTTTCTTTCCTCCTAAACTTTTTACCACATGTTGAAAGCGCTGACTTTATTGTCTGTGAAATTTCCGTTAGGTTAAATTTTTTTAGCTATTGTTTATCGTAAATGCAATAAATTTCCGCATATCATTTTTTCTTTTTCTTCAGATTAGATCGACGTTTACACCTCATTCCTAATTTGCTCTTTGCTTTCATGGTGGTACTGACTGCTAAAGCTGCAGTGCGTTCACCTAGTGTTACGTCTGATGATTTAAAGCGTTCCCAAGCTTTTTTTTTGTAAAATTTTATCCGCTTTATGTCTACTGTCTAAATCTCTGTAATCTCTGTAAATGATATCGTGAAGTTTGCAGTGAGCATCTAATTGATTAATACCGGGGTCAACGCGTGCGAGTCGTTTTTCTAATTTTGTACCAGGACCGGAATACTGGTAACTGGGTAAATGCAATACAAACGGAAGTTTATTGATTAGAGCATTCGATAAACCACCACCACCTGCACTCTTTCGCTTCTTAACTAACATTGTTTACGTGGATGGATAACACGGGGTATTTATACCTAAATTGAGAAAATCAAAATCATAGTTATTTCTTTATTTAGTAAATGCTATATATTCATACACATACAGTGTTATGTGAATTAATATTATACTTAGCATTTATAACATCATGAATGTCTTTATAAATGTACTCATCACCACCACGGAATTCTTTCTCACGAAAACGACGGTACTCAACAATTTGTGTAAATTTTTCATAAAAAAACACCAGATTGTAAGATTCAAATAAATTCTAATCTATAGCTTATCATATCCTTTCAATTGAATAGTTTTTCTATACTTTGTGAATTGAATGTGCAAGAACAGCAGTTGTAGTATTCGACCATAACAGTTTTCAAAATTCTGTCATATCCTTTAGTCAATTTCCAATTGTAATAAATACCAAGACTGCTAGATAGAGATTCATAATGTTGATCATAGATTGTATCTTTATCCTCGTTTACATTTGACTAATCAATTTTGTTTTCAATTTCTTGGAATCGGAAAAATTGTAATTCTACATATGAATGCCATCTTAGAAGGTCATTGCATTCCTTCATATCCAACACTACATTATTGCCTTGATTACAGTTGCCACACCCCATGCGCATTACTGATGCAAGATTGAGGTGTGTACTGTATCCAATTTCCATATGTTTTGCATGATGAGTATCGTTCGATGGTTTATAATAAATACAATCGATTAAGTATTTATTGGCTGCTTGTGTATACACTTCAGATAAATGACTCAGTGTTAGAAGAATAACCTTCATCATGTTTCTCTTCATTTTTACTGCTACTACCACTATCACTATTTTGACAGCACCAACAACACAAGGTAAAAAAATTATTATTCATATTGTTACCGCAACTGTGTGGGGTACCCACATATAACGGTGAACTTCTGAGTTTGGATCGTTCCAGAAATGATGTTATTACTGCCTGCATTATAACGACTGTACTTTCTTGCAATTGTACTAGGACTAAACGCTGTTTAAGAAATGAATTTAGAAAAACCATGTGGTGGGGTAGTGGCACTAATATTAAAAACAAATGTTGTTTGTTGTTTTCCCGACTGCACCCAAAATACTCATGATGACATCCCACGTGTTTAGCTGCGTTTTAAATTCTTCAATTCGAGTTTCTTCTTTCAAATACTCATAAAAGCGTTGAGGTAACATACATTTAAAATCATCCGTTTCCATCACTACACGTTCACTATACTTAGTATTAATTACTGCCACATTAATCACTTTATACTTTTTTGATATCTCGAGGTCACATGCACTTTTAAAAAGTTTGCAATAGGTGTTTGGTTTAACCCTGATAATTTCATGTTTAACAATTACAAGTTGCTAACTGACTTATCCCAACACACGTCGCTGTGGGTTATATGACAAAAACGTGTCCTTGACGTGAGAACCTATCACAACTTGTTTAAACTTGTTAAATACCTTTAGTTTAGAGAATTATATTACCTTGACTCAATTTAGTCAATATAAGCACCATTAGACCTTGGTCTACTTTTTAGCATAAACAACAACCCGCATTCTTCTTGTTTCCATGAATTGCTTCTATTTTTATACTTCTAAGAAATGTCATACGATACCCCTACAGGTCAATAATGTTTGACCTTGCTCACTCTATTTTAGACTTCTAAGAATTGTAATATGATGATGACAGTGCAATTTTGACTTTGACATACAAATTTCCTACCAAAACGTTTGACAGTAGAGTGACCTTGTAATATAATGATGATGGTGGCATTGCAATTTCTAGTATTAGCGAGCTCCAAAAAGTTAAATTTCCGGCCAAAAGATTGACCTTGAAGAGATCCAAAAGGTTACATTTCTCACCACCAGAGGGCGAGTGACCTAGAACTGGTCCAGAACCGGCCCCTAATTACTCTCAATCTTCTATACGGCATCCAAACTCTAGTTCCGGTTTTCCTCTCACGTGATAATACAATATTTAGGGTGAGCGTTCATAAGCACCTCTTTACCATTTAACACCTTCTTATTCATCCCCTTTAGTGTGTGCCATAGCATGCTAGGTCAAGCTAAACGTATTCAGTACCACAATTATTTTAAAACCAAATACTCTCGTTTTCAAATATAGACATCAAAACTATATTAAAAGTAGATTTCATCTTCATTTTGGCAAAAGAAAATAAATTGTATTATAATTGAAAAAGTGCGATAACGTTAGTAAAAAGTTCAGGACGTTTACGACGTAGATAAAAGTTATTTTAAGGACTTCTTGACTATTTCGAGTTTATCAAAAATTTTGTTAAGGAAAGTTCTTTATAAAGTTAGCACCTTTCGAGCTAAACAGAAAACAGATTATAGCACTCTCTAAGAATACCTTTTTCCCTGAACTCTCGAAATCCGTCAGAACCGATAAATTTATAAATAGTCCTAAATACAGACTTTAATTAATATTGCACAAGCACATTTTAAGATAAGGTGACTACAGTCACACACTCACACACACACACACACACACACACACACACATATATATATATATATATATATATATATATATATATATATATATATATGCATATCCTCTGTTTCACATACAAATTACATAATTACATACACAACACACAAGTACACCCACATACATACAACACGCAAAGCACACACGAAACGCTCACAATACACACAACTCACATACACACACACATACATACACACACACACACACAGACACAAACACAGACATAGACACAGACGCAGGCACAGACACAGACACAGACACAGACACAGACACAGACACAGACACAGACACAGACACAGGCACAGACACAGACACAGACACAGACACAGACACAGACACAGACACAGACACAGATACAGACACAGACACAGACACAAACACAGACACAGACACAGACACAGACACAGACACAGACACAGACACAGACACAGACACAGACACAGATACAGACACAGACACAGACACAGACACTAGACACAGACCCAGTGCACAGACATGAAAGAACAGACACAGACACAGACACAGACACAGATCACACACATACACACACGAACATACACACACAACACACACAGCACAGACACAGACACAGACATAACACAACACAGACACAGACACTACACAGACACAGACACAGACAAGACACAGACACAGACACAGACACAGACACAGACACAGACACAGACACAGACACAGACACAGACACAGACACAGACACAGACACAGACACAGACACAGACACAAACACAGCACGACAAAACGACAGAACAGACAAGACACATGACACATACACAGACACAGACACAGACACAGACAAGACACACAACACAGAAACAAGACACAGCACAGACACAGACACAGACACAGACACCAGACACAGACACAGACACAGACACAGACACAGACACAGACACAGACACAGACACAGACACAGAAAAGACCAGACCAGACGCAGACGCAGACGCAGAACGAACAACAGACACAGACACAGACACAGACTACAAACAGACACAGACACAGACGACAGACACAGACACAGACACAGACAGCGACGACAGACACAGACACAGACACAGACACAGACACAGACACAGACACTGACACAGACACAGAACGACACAGACACAGCACAGACACAGACACAGACACAGACACAGACACAGACACAGTACAGAGACAGACACAGACACAGACACACACCACACACACTATATATATATATATATATATATACATAATATATATGTAATATCTCTGTTTCACATACAAATTACATA
This sequence comes from Vesta saturnalis, assembly GCA_036346205.1. NCBI lineage: Eukaryota > Metazoa > Arthropoda > Insecta > Coleoptera > Lampyridae > Vesta > Vesta saturnalis. The sequence goes on from JARFJB010000827.1 coordinate 1,389,889, forward strand.
CACAACACACAAGTGACCAGACATACATACCACCCATCAGCACTACACGAACAACCGTACACACGAACGTCTCTCACAACTACAATAGCACACACAACTCAGAACACATACACCATACACAGCACATACTGACACACACGAACAACACAAACACAAGACAAAACAGACACATGACACAGGAACAGACACAGACACAGACACAGACCTACAAGCACACAGACACAGACACAGCACAGCACAGACACAGAACACAGACACAGAACAGACACAGACACAGACACAGACACAGACACAGACACAGACACAGACACAGACACAGACACAGACACAGACACAGACACAGACACAGACACAGACACAGACACAGACACAGACAACAACAGACACAGACACAGACACAGACACAGACACAGAACAGACACAGACACAGACACAGACAAGACCAGACACGACTGACACAGACACAGAACAGACACAACACAGACACAGACACAGACACAGACACAGACACAGCACAGACACAGACACAGACACAGACACAGACACAACACAGACACAGACACAAACACACAGCTCACATACACACACACACACACACATACACACAACAACACAGACACAGACACAGACAAACAACACTACACAGCACACAGACACAGACACACATACACAGACACAGACACAACACAGACACAGACACAGATACAGACACACACAACACACACAGACACAGAGACAGACACAGACACAGACACAGACACAGAACGACACAGACACAGACACAGACACAGACACAGACACAGACACAGACAAACACAGAACAGACACAGACACAGACACAGACACAGACACAGAACCACACAGAACAGACACAGACACAGACACAGACACAGACACAGACACAGACACAGACACAGACACAGACACAGACACAGACACAGACACAGACACAGACACAGACACAGACAGACACAGACACAGACACATAACAACACAAAACAGACACAACACAGACACAGACACAGACACAGACACAGACACAGACACAGACACAGACACAGACACAGATACAGACACAGACACAGACACAAACACAGACACAGACACAGCACAGACACAGACACAGACACAACACAACACAGACACAGACACAGATACAGACACAGACACAGACACAGCACAGACACAGACCCACACAGACAACAAGATAGCATACCCAAACCAATTTTCTTTGGTAAAATCGATCTCAAATGAACTGTTTATCTCACATTTAAGTGATTGTTGTTTGCTCTAATGATAAACTTTTCTGTGGGTATTTTAGATTTTAGATAATCGCTAATTTCATCTAACTCATATGCACCGTGTGGAATATTAATCACTTGCAAATGAGATTAATTTGTTCTAAAATAAAATCTATCGTTGCCTGTATAAATGTTTCTAATGTTGTTGCAGCCGTAAAATCCAAAATCAAACCGTATTAAATCTTGACTTTGGTTGTAATTATAACATTTTTACACCCCGACGGTAGTTAATCACTTGATTGGTTCGAAGATTACCGAAACTATCGTAATAATACGTTTTTACCACGCTTTTTAGCAAACCAATGTGTACCTGGTCCTCTTTGGCTATCTAAGTTAATAATTCCAGATCGATTTCTCCGTGGTAATTTAGGCATGCGATCTCTCATAAAAATATTCCTAAAGTAGGGTACCTTTTTGGTGTATTTCTTTAAATCAATATCCGTTAACGGATTTTTGGAAACGGTTTTAAACGGTTTTAAGTATTGAGCACCACCACCAGATTTGTTTAATCTTAGATACAGGGCACCGTCTTTCTTATTCACGGCGCCTATAGCGATCGATTCCATCATGCGATTATGGTGCGATGTCTTTTCTTGCAATTTTTTAGCATTTTTAGCATCATTGACTGCTTTAGTAACTCCTGATGCACCACCAGCTAAAGCACCGATTACTGATAATCCTGCGAATAACGCAATAAGAAATGGTAAAAACCCTTCCTGTTTAGGTAGAGGAATTACTCTAGAAACTTTAATGCTTTTCTTTCCTCCTAAACTTTTTACCACATGTTGAAAGCGCTGACTTTATTGTCTGTGAAATTTCCGTTAGGTTAAATTTTTTTAGCTATTGTTTATCGTAAATGCAATAAATTTCCGCATATCATTTTTTCTTTTTCTTCAGATTAGATCGACGTTTACACCTCATTCCTAATTTGCTCTTTGCTTTCATGGTGGTACTGACTGCTAAAGCTGCAGTGCGTTCACCTAGTGTTACGTCTGATGATTTAAAGCGTTCCCAAGCTTTTTTTTTGTAAAATTTTATCTGCTTTATGTCTACTTTCTAAATCTCTGTAATCTCTGTAAACTGATATCGTGAAGTTTGCACTGAGCATCTAATTGATTAATACCGGGGTCAACGCGTGCGAGTCGTTTTCTAATTTTGTACCAGGACCAATACTGGTAACAGGGTAAATGCAATTCAAACGGAAGTTTATTGATTAGAGCATTCGATAAACCACCACCACCTGCACTCTTTCGCTTCTTAACTAACATTGTTTACGTGGATGGATAACACGGGGTATTTATACCTAAATTGGTAAAACAAATCATAGTTATTTCTTTATTTAGTAAATGCTATATATTCATACACATACAGTGTTATGTGAATTAATATTATACTTAGCATTTATAACATCATCAATGTCTTTATAAATGTCATCATCACCACCACGGAATTCTTTCTCACGAAAACGACGGTAGTCAACAATTTTGTAAATTTTTCATAAAAAACACCAGATTGTAAGATTCAAATAAATTCAATCTATAGCTTATCATATCCTTTCAATTGAATAGTTCTTTCTATACTTTGTGAATTGAATGTGCAAGAACAGCAGTTGTAGTTATTCACCATAACAGTTTTCAAAATTCTGTCATATCCTTTAATCAATTTCCAATTGTAATAAATACCAAGACTGCTAGATAGAGATTCATAATGTTGATCATAGATTGTATCTTTATCCTCGTTTACATTTGACTAATCAATTTTGTTTTCAATTTCTTGGAATCGGAAAAATTGTAATTCTACATATGAATGCCATCTTAGAAGGTCATTGCATTCCTTCATATCCAACACTACATTATTGCCTTGATTACAGTTGCCACACCCCATGCGCATTACTGATGCAAGATTGAGGTGTGTACTGTATCCAATTTCCATATGTTTTGCATGATGAGTATCGTTCGATGGTTTATAATAAATACAATCGATTAAGTATTTATTGGCTGCTTGTGTATACACTTCAGATAAATGACTCAGTGTTAGAAGAATAACCTTCATCATGTTTCTCTTCATTTTTACTGCTACTACCACTATCACTATTTTGACAGCACCAACAACACAAGGTAAAAAAATTATTATTCATATTGTTACCGCAACTGTGTGGGGTACCCACATATAACGGTGAACTTCTGAGTTTGGATCGTTCCAGAAATGATGTTATTACTGCCTGCATTATAACGACTGTACTTTCTTGCAATTGTACTAGGACTAAACGCTGTTTAAGAAATGATTTTAGTTAAACCATGTGGTGGGGTTGTGGCACTAATATTAAAAACAAATGTTGTTTGTTGTTTTCCCGACTGCACCCAAAATACTCATGATGACATCCCACGTGTTTAGCTGCGTTTTAAATTCTTCAATTCGAGTTTCTTCTTTCAAATACTCATAAAAGCGTTGAGGTAACATACATTTAAAATCATCCGTTTCCATCACTACACGTTCACTATACTTAGTATTAATTACTGCCACATTAATCACTTTATACTTTTTTGATATCTCGAGGTCACATGCACTTTTAAAAAGTTTGCAATAGGTGTTTGGTTTAACCCTGATAATTTCCATGTTTAACAATTACAAGTTGCTAACTGACTTATCCAACACACGTCGCTGTGGGTTATATACAAAATCGTGTCCTTGACTGAGAACCTATCACAACTTGTTTAAACTTGTTAAATACCTTTAGTTTAGAAATTATATTACCTTGACTCAATTTAGTCAATATAAGCACCATTAGACCTTGGTCTACTTTTTAGCATAAACAACAACCCGCATTCTTCTTGTTTCCATGAATTGCTTCTATTTTTATACTTCTAAGAAATGTCATACGATACCCCTACAGGTCAATAATGTTTGACCTTGCTCACTCTATTTTAGACTTCTAAGAATTGTAATATGATGATGACAGTGCAATTTTGACTTTGACATACAAATTTCCTACCAAAACGTTTGACAGTAGAGTGACCTTGTAATATAATGATGATGGTGGCATTGCAATTTCTAGTATTAGCGAGCTCCAAAAGTTAAATTTCCGCCAAAAGATTGACCTTGAAAGATCCAAAAGGTTACATTTCTCACCACCAGAGGGCGAGTGACCTAGAACTGGTCCAGAACCGGCCCCTAATTACTCTCAATCTTCTATACGGCATCCAAACTCTAGTTCCGGTTTTCCTCTCACGTGATAATACAATATTTAGGGTGAGCGTTCATAAGCACCTCTTTACCATTTAACACCTTCTTATTCATCCCCTTAGTGTGTGCCATAGCATGTTAGGTCAAGCTAAACGTATTCAGTACCACAATTATTTTAAACCAAATACTCGTTTTCAAATATAGACATCAAAACTATATTAAAAGTAGATTTCATCTTCATTTTGGCAAAAGAAATAAATTGTATTATAATTGAAAAGTGCGATAACGTTAGTAAAAGTTCAGGACGTTTACGACGTAGATAAAAGTTATTTTAAGGACTTCTTGACTATTTCGAGTTTATCAAAATTTGTTAAGGAAAGTTCTTTATAAAGTTAGCACCTTTCGAGCTAAACAGAAAACAGATTATAGCACTTCTAAGAATACCTTTTTCCTGAACTCTCGAAATGTCAGAACCGATAAATTTATAAATAGTCCTAAATACAGACTTTAATTAATATTGCACAAGTCATTTTAAGATAAGGTGACTACAGTCACACACTACACACACACACACACACACACACACACACACATATATATATATATATATATATATATATATATATATATATATATATATATATGCATATCCTCTGTTTCACATACAAATTACATACACAACACACAAGTACACCAACATACATACAACACGCAAAGCACAGAAACGCTCACAATCACACACAACTCACATACACACACACATACATACACACACACACACACACACACAGACACAAATACAGACACAGACACAGACACAGGCACAGACACAGACACAGACACAGACACAGACACAGACACAGACACAGGCACAGACACAGACACAGACACAGACACAGATACAGACACAGACAGACACAGACACAGACACAGATACAGACACACACAGACACAAACACAGACACAGACACAGACACAGACACAGACACAGACACAGACACAGACACAGACACAGACACAGACACAGATACAGACACAGACACAGACACAGACACAGACACAGACCCAGGCACAGACATAGACACAGACACAGACACAGACACAGACACAGACACAGACATACACACACACACACACACACACACACACACACACACACACACACACACACACACACACACACACACACACACACACACACACAGACAGACACAGACACAGACATAGACACAGACACAGACACAGACACTGACACAGACACAGACACAGACACAGACACAGACACAGACACAGACACAGACACAGACACAGACACAGACACAGACACAGACACAGACACAGACACAGACACAGACACAGACACAGACACAGACACAGACACAGACACAGACACAGACACAGACACAGACACAGACACAGACACAAACACAGACACAGACAGACACAGACACATACACATACACAGACACAGACACAGACACAGACGCAGACGCAGTCACAAACACAGACAAAGACACTGACACAGACACAGACACAGACACAGACACAGACACAGACACAGACACAGACACAGACACAGACACAGACACAGACACACAGACGCAGACGCAGACAGACGCAGACACAGACGCAGACACAGACACAGACACAGACACAGACACAGACACAGACACAGACACAGACACAGACACAGACACAGACACAGACACAGACACAGACACAGACACAGACACAGACACAGACACAGACACAGACACTGACACAGACACAGACACAGACACAGACACAGACAGACACAGACACAGACACAGACACAGACACAGACACAGACACAGACACAGACACAGACAGAGACACGACACAGCACACACAGACAACACAGACACAGACACAGACACAGACACAACACACAGACACAGACACAACACAGACACACACATACACAGACACAGACACAACACAGACACAACACATACACACACACACACAACACACACACACACACAACACAACAACACACACACAACACACAACACATACAACACAACACAAACAAACACACAACACAACACAACACAGACACACACACACATCACAACACACACACAACACAACAACAACACAACACAACACAGACACAACACAGACACACACACACACACAGACACAACACAACACAGACACAGACACAGACACAAAGACACAGACACAGACACAGACACAGACACAGACACACAACACAGAACAACAGACACAGACACAACACAGACACAGACACAGACACAGACACAGACACAGCACAACAGACACACACAACACAGACACAGACACAACACAACACAACAACAAGACACAGACACACAGACACAGACACAACACAACAACAGACACAACACACACACAACAACACACACACACAACACACACACACACACACACACACACACAACACAACACACACACACACACACAAACACACACACAACACAACACAACAACACAACACACATACACAACAACACAACACTCAACACACACACAACACAACACACACACACACACACACACTACAACACACACACACACACACACACACACACACACACACACACAACACACACAACACACACACACACACACACACACACAACACACACACGACACGACACACAACACACACACAACACAGACACACACACACAGACACAACACAGACACAACACAGACACAGAACAGACACAGCACACACACACAACACACACAACACAACACAGCACAACACACACAGACACAGAACAACACAGACACACACACAACAACAATAACACAGCACACACAGCACAACACACAACACACACACACACACAACACACACACACACACACACACACACACACAACAACACAACACCACAACACACACAACACACACAACACACACACAACACAACTACACACACAACACACACACACACACACACACACACAACACACACACACACACACACACAACACACACACACAAACACACACACAGACACACACACACACACACTCACAACACACACACGACACTACACAGACAACACACACACACACACACACACATACACAACACACACACACAAACACACACACACAACAAACACACACACACACACAACACACACACACACACACAACAAAACACACACACAAACACACACACACACACATACAACACAACACACACACACACACACACACACACACACAACACACACACTACACACACACACACATACACACACTACACACACACACACACACACACACACTACACACACACACACACACACACACACACACACACAACACACAACACACACACACACACACATACACACACACACACACACACACACACACACACACACACACACACACACACACACACACACACACAACACACACACACACACTACACACACAACCCACACACACACACAATACACACACCCTACACACACACTACACACACGCACACTACACACACTACACACACTACACACACTACTCACACTACACATACTACACACGCTACACACACTACACACACTACACTCATATTATCCTGTTAATGTGTATATTTACCCTAGTACCAGTATTCCAGATATTCTGACTAATTACCCAGTTTAATTATAAGCTGTCCAGACTTGCATATATAAAGATCTGACCTGTATATAAAATTACAGTTTCCTGTTATGACTTTATTCATGAGCAATTTACTAATAATTATTACCAATTGATTATGCCTGCCCTGGGTTTAATTTATTTAGTTGATATAAACAATTAATACCGGACAACTGAATATTATAAGCACACTAACTTACAAATACTTTCACTCACCTGTTAATAATTCCATTGTAGGTCTGACATCACCTTACACAGTTATTTATACGGATATCACCTGATCTTTATAATTTACCTTTTTAGTAATAAAAATTTCACGTATTACTAAAACAGCTCTTTAATTATGTAGTTACAGTAATATCCACAGAGGGATTCGCAATACAGCGGCGTACCTTAGTGGTTTGAACCACCAGGTGCCACCAGAATCATATTAGTTTCAAGTTTATTTACTTAATCCAAACTAAGTTTGTTTATTTTATTATTTCCTTTTTAGAGGTTGTTTTATTTTATATTAGTGTAACAGAATAAACTTCTTATAACTTGTTAAGATTTATTCATAAGTTTATTCACAAAGTAGTAACAGTCTCTAATCCCGACCCTAGAAACAAAGCAAGGGTGACAAAGAATAAGATAAAGTTTGTAGAGCTGAGGGAGGCGCTGCACTACTGTAGTACTACAGTACTATAGTGCTATTTTGACAGCACCAACAACACAATGTTAAATTATTATTCATATCGTTACTGCAACTACCATACATAACGGTGAACTTCTGAGTATTGCCCGTTCCAGAAATAATTTTATTGCTGCTTGCTTGGATAACCTGCTCACAATTGCACTACTAATAAACGCTGTTTAAGAAATGATTCTAGTTAAAGCATGCGTAATTTACATAAGCTGGAGTTGCAGCACTACTGTTAAAAACAAAATGTTATGTTCGTTCTGCTGCACCTAAACTACCTATAAACACATCCTTCGTATTTATCAGCATTCTAAATTCTTCAATGCGGGTTTCTACTTTGAAATACTCATAAAAGCGCTAATGCAATACAAGTTTAAAATCCGTTGTTTACATCACTATACGCTCACCATACTTAGTTTTAATTACAACCACATCTCACTTTATACTTATTAGATATCTTGAGATAACACGCATTGTTAAAGGATTTGCAATGGGTGCTTTCGTTTAACGTTGCTAATTCCATGTTTAACCATTACAACTTGCTAAGTAACATATGATCACTCCTCGCCGCGGTTTATATAAGACAAATGTGTCCTTGACTTGGTACCTACCTGAAAATGTTGCAACTTGTCAAATGCTCACCTTGACCTAATTTTAGTTTAGGCAACGATTCGAATTTTACTCCATTTAGCCTTGACCTACTTTTTAGCATAGATAACAAACTATCCTTCAAATGGTCGCCACCAGATGGTACGTAATCTTAAATTGGTCCAAAGCTGGTTTTACGTGACTACTAGTGGGTGAGTGAGTGAGTAACTGAGTGAGTGAGTGTGTGAGCGCGTGTATGTGATTAACGGAAGAAGTAAAGGGTATTATGTATATCCGGTGTACCATTTATTTTCTCCTTATTAGTAAAATTTGAAAATTCACCTATCGAAGAAATCATTTATGAGGATATTGGTTGTATATTTTTAAAACATGGCAATAAAATGAAATTTGTACAGACATTTTTATGGTATATAAGGCATATGGCATACATATATTATCAATTTTGAGATTTATTTGAGGGTAAGTGTGAATTTTGAAGCTTTATTTAAGGTATTTCAGATGATGGAAGGAAGAAAACTGATTATCTTATGTGAACTGTTGTTTTCAATCTTTCATAAATGGTGATCAAACCGAGTACGATATAAATTACATGTTACCGTGCATTTACATTTTTTACTTATCGTGTGCAAATTTTGTATACCTACTTATTGATGCGTTACTAATACTTTATTTTATTCACCAATTATACAGTATTGACAGTCATAGACAAATAATAAACTTACTGGTTGGAGAAAGTTGTAAAGACCCAGCACCTGACACAAAGAAATACCAAGAAACTCGGAGGTACTCGTAACCGCTAACGTTAATTCCAGAAACTACTTCCGCGTCCTAACCGGGAAACGCCTGTTAAAATTACACCCACCGCAGTTCAAAAAGCTGCAGACTGATTGAACATCGCATAGTTCTTAATTATCCCCCGCAAGTCTAGGTAAAGGTGTAAAATTATTCCTTTTGTTAATCAAGAGAATAATCGTGTTCATAACAAACTTTCATTCCGTCCGAAACAATTCGCATAATTGTTTAATTTCGATTACGCCGTTCTGAAACATTGCGTAAACCAACCACCTCAGTTAATTCGTTTTCAACAATTAAAAATAGGTCTGTGACAAATACGCAATCCCCTTGTTTATTTAAATTAGATGCGAAATAAACTTCGCTTATCAAAACGTGCAAAATTGTGTAAATGGTGCACGATTTACCTCGCGTATAAGAACGGAATTTTCACTAATAATCTTTTGATTATAAGTAAGTTCGTAATACACTCAGAATTCCCTGTATTTAATAATCAGAGCAAATTTCGTTCATAGATAATGAGTTTGAGGTAATTTTCGCCCTTGTTGAGAATCCCCACACAAAACACCGTGTATATGCTCTAAGAAAAAAGAATAAAGAAATTCCAATAATAGGCTCATATAGAAACTCCGTGCGTATAGTATATATAATATATATATATATATATATATATATATATATATATATATATATATATATATATATAGATGATTAAAAGTAGGCATAATAAAGGGGCTAGAGTTTATTGAGTTTGAAATTCTTCATAGTAGGCAAGGTAGATAAATTTGTGGAAATGTACAGTTCGTTTTCGATGAAAAAATAGTTACGAGTGCAAAATGATGGTTTTTGATGTGACAAAACAGGCTTTTTGAGGTTTGCACATGGTTGTTATTTTCATAAAAGCATTGAACTATACCAGTAGCATGTGAGAAAGGTCAACATGATTAATATTAATGGGTACGATTAGTTTCGTGTAACATATTTATGTAATTTCGCATTTTATTCAGTGAATTTTGAACACACATCAGATATTGATCACTTGGAGTATGATAATTATAATATGTAGAATGGATAGTATTAGGTACAATGCATCAACTATTTAAAATATGAAAGAAAGGGTATGATACGAACCTAGTATATTTGTAATTCAAAGACAAAGTATATAAAACGTGATTAAGAAGTGATAGTGACTTAAAAACATAATTAAGTACATGAACAACAATTGTGCAGGGTGATATTTAATATAAAATTGCAAATTCTATACAAAAATTGACAAAATAGTTAAACAATGTGAAAATGTGAAATGACAAAATTAAGAACTATGGAGTACAAGTAAACAGTATTTGTGTTAGAGACAGATATAAGAACATATTTCATGAACATTTCAAGTGTTGCAGACCGGTATTATACAAATTAAAAGTAAATTTATAGTAAGTTAGGTTAAGTATTCTTTGCAAGAATTTCACAAATTATAGTTTTTATAGGGTAAGATAAGTTTAAAATAAATTATAAAAACATTTAATAGTAAGTTTCCCTTATTTCAACAAGGAATTTAACTGTAAATATGTAATATAAACATAAAATTAGAAAAGTTAGGTTAACTACCTAAATTTTAAATGAGAAAGTAGAAGTTATGTAAAATTTAAATAAAATGGGTTGAAATAAATGTATTCTGATACAGTTTTTTATGTGGAATTTGAATATGTAATTAGTTTAGTAAGATTTTGTTGATATTAGTAAATTTAGATTAGAAATTGTCAGAATGAAATTTATCGAAGCAAAATAGGGCTTGTGAGATGTCTTTTTATGCGGAATTTTGCCCTGATTCCAAATTTGTAGTTAAAAATCAAATCCTAATTGTATTAAAAAAGATATAGCATAATTTATGTTTTAGTTAAGTTTACAATTTTGTTTAGACCAATCAAAAGCTAGAATCTTTTGTGTCTTGCTATTTTTGCTTTTTGAAATTTTTGTGACTAACAAGTCATAGTGTTAGTGTTTTTTGTGTTGACATGTAACTAACAATTCTCGTAAACATTATCGGAATTAAAACGCGATCGTCGTAGAGTTGAGCTATTCAGAAACAATTGTTTTAACCTATAACTAAAGTTAAAAATAAGGTTACCGATCACAATTGTTCGATAAAATTGTGTAATTGTTTCGTTTTTCAACATCGTGTGTAAACATCGGGTGATATGCAATTTTTTTTGTATGTTAATAAATTCTTCAATTATCTTGGATTCGATGTTTATTTTGTTGATAGTGATTAAGATCATAAAATTAATTTTCACTTCATAACGGAATCTAAAACAAAGGTGCAAGTGAATACTAAATCTATATGAACTTAAAATACAAAATTAAATCCCAGAAATTATTAAATAAATAATACGACATTTTAAAAATAACACAATTAAAATAAAGTGCTTGCCGATAAGTATTTGGGCATTGTAAGTACATCGTATTTACCACATGAAGAACAGTCAACAATTATTTGATTTGGATGAAATAATGGAATGTTAAGCAGCGTATTTGGGACAGCAAGGCAGTATCACCGAAGTATGGAAGGAAGTCCACGTCCAATGTTTAATGTGGACCAACCCGACATGAACATTATTTGGAACACATGTGAGTTGTATTTCGCTTTCATAACCCTTTTGCATTGATTATTTTTTTTTTGATGCCCTGTATTTATTTTTTTTTAATAATGTATAAATGTTTGTTCGAATTCATGTGTCAATATCTGAAAAGTAAATTATTCAGCGTTATATTAAAATTAATAAGTTTACCTCAAACAAAATTAAAATTGTGCTCAATAATTTAGATCAATTGCAGAAATTTTTGACAGGCTACTTTTATTGCAGTATTAAATACGCAATGCATGCGTATTTTGTGCAGATCTCAACAAAGTTGGTTTCACATTGTAACCGTTTATTATAAAATACAATTTGATCATTTACATTTTTTTTGTTAATATTATCACAATAAGAAATTTATATCCTCAAAGTTTAACCCAAACTTCAAATAAGAAAAAGTTTATTTTAAAGTTTAAATATTATTTCAATTTTTATCGCTCGTTAGCACTATATATATATATATATATATATATATATATATATATATATATATATATATATATATACAGGGTGAGTCAGTTTTTGTAGACAAACTTTAACAGGAGATAGAACACATGTTTCTAAAAAGGAAAGTTCCTATAAACATATGTCGTAGAAGGCTTCGTTTCCGAGATACATGGTGTTGAATATAATTTTTTTTCTCAAATTTTCATTATAACTCATAAACGAATGCTTAGATTTTTTTCATGTTGGGGGGATAATGTCTACTAATTAAGGGGCATAAAACAAGGGATAAGAATGTTCACAAACTTGCACAGTGGCGTAGAGAAGCGGGTGCTCAACCCCTTTCATAAACAGAACTTCTACGCCAATGACTATTTTTAAAAAAAAACTGTTATTTTCATTATCTACATACAGTTTAACAAAAATAATGTACCTTCTTCTGTTTCGAAATTCCTGTGCGTTTCCGAGTTATTTTGATTTTTAGTGTTTGATGTGGTACTAAGTTAAGTAATGTGCTTTATGTGAATAATAGAATATAAAATTTTTAATAAAAAAGATATAATAAAACATTTAGAGCCATTTTAGTACCTAACTATCGTTTCTTTAAAATTTCAAATACATTTTCATTTATAAATAGGTAGGTTATCGGTTTTTTTAGTATCCATTGTTATTATCCTCGTATAAAAGGAAATGCATAATTATTATTGTTATGCGGTCAATACCTTCTGTATAATTATGTATGTATCAATTTCGCCATAAATATGTATGTAGTTTTTAAGTGAGATTCTAATAAGTTATAGACCGCTGCTCATTTGCTCTCATTAAAGAGCCGCAACTGTATTAAGCCATACTCAAATACAAGACTTGTAAATTGAAATCTGTTTAGTACACTAATTTTAACAATCCTTATTTATTATTGTAACAATACTTAATTAATAATTGTGAAATTAATAAGAATTCTTAGCAATAACGATTTATAAATAAATAACAATAACACTAGTATAATAAAATTAGACACTTTGTTCAAAATTAAATCCAAAGTAGGATAAAATATTACTGTTTTAAATTGATTTTCTGCGGATACTATTTCTTCTTCTAGATTAGTCGTCACAATAAAATTTTCTAGTCCTTTGGGCATTTTCCTTTTTCTTGTTTCCGATTTTTCATTCTTCGGTATTTTAATATTATTTGTTTCACTAATTTTGACGGCTTCAGGATATATTTCAAACGTGCATTTACTGTCAGATCTCATTTCTGTAAAAACATCTATCAAAGATTTTATTAAAATATTATCTTCCGCCAAATTGGATGACACTTTTTGAAAAAAGTCACTGGCTGCACTAAATAATTTAAAAATTTTGCAGTACATAAGCAAAGAAAACGTGAATTTAAAATCGATTTGGCGTAATATGCCAACGGCTTCCGGTGCATGATCACTTCTTTCGCAGATCATATTTAAAAACACTAGAATTTCTGTGAATTTTGTCTTAACTGCCATACAAGCGAACACTTCAGCTGTCCACCTTGTGTAACAAATTTTCTTTAGTTCAACTGGATTTTTTGAAGGATTCAGTTGTCGCTGAACTTCCATAAATTTATTATGCATTGAGAAGCCAGACACAAACACGTATAATGTTTCTAAAAGGCCAAACAAATATTTTCCCTGTGACAAATTCTTGCAAATATTAACCACAATCAAGCTTAGTCTATGATTATAATAGTGCATATAAATCGCTTGAGGAACTTCACGTCTAAACAATATTTGAATACCTTTTGAACAGAAAACTCATCACATTCGCGCCATCATAGGTCTGTGTAATGCATTTATGCATATCCATTTTACACTCATTAAATAGGTCTTTAACATATGAAAGCAATGCTTGAGCATTTAATTTGCTCAGTTTTTGCTGTCTTTAGTTTCGTCATAAATTACCGAAAAACATACCGCACTGTTAATTTCAGCACCAATTTGATTTAGTACTATTTCAGAGCAAATGAACAAAATCTCGTTTTGTATTTGGGGGCTAGTATATTTTGCGTTCCTTGTCACTTCATCCACCAATTTTTTACCGCAGGAATATGTTTAGCGCAAAGATGTAACATCTCAATAAAATTCCCTCTGTTAGAACTGTCCTGGCTTTCATTACATCCCATTTGTGAAATGTTTTGTATTGCAGTAAAAATTAAAATATCAATAATCACGCGTAAATAGTTTTTGTTTTCCTCCACAAACGACAAAGGTGCCTTATTGATTTAACTTTCGACTGATAGTTGTTTTTTATTTTTTACTTTACAACGATCATACCACCTAATGTAACATTTTTTATGTTCACTGCCACCATCATGTTGATTGAATCCTGACTCTTTTTCAAGGCTCTCTTCCAATTTTTAAAACCGACCGACGCACATCATTGATGTCCCAATCTATCGAAAAGTGTCTGCAAACAAAACAAAATGCGGCGTCGGAGATCACACTGTGTTCTAACTAGTCTGGATATAATTTGAACCAGCCACTGTTAAACTGTATTTATCTATTATTAAATTTTGTATTTGGGTAGAATGTTAGTAGTGGTTGCGTTGGTCTGTGAAATATCACCACTGCCCACCGTTTTTTTTTTTCAGACATTCGTAACTTCTTGTTGGGTTTGATGCTGCTGTTTGGATAAGCATTCTTCAAAATCCACTATTTCCTCAGTATCAGATTCAGATTCGGTGTCAATCAATTCCAAATCCAAATCAAAATCTGTGGTGGATTCTACCATGGACGCGGAAATAATTTTTTTAGAAGTAGTAGCCGCGTCATCGGAAGCTGACGATGATAAAATTTGTGATTCCTCATTTGGTTTAACTTTTTTTGGAGAACCAAAATAGTCCACTAAAGTTCTTTTGCCACTACCACTCATAAAAATTATTATAAATTACAAATACTTAAAAAATCAATAATCAACACATAAGAAGCACTGCACACGATAATCTTACGTTTACGTACCAAATCTAAAGACCAATTGAACTGAATAAAATAATAAATGTCTTGGTTATCAAGACTAAAGAAATAATGTAAACCACAATGACAATAAATTTTAAGAAACATGATTTTTGTTTTGTTTGTATGTGTGCATCGGCGAAAAAATCCTAACTTTTAAGATACCATTGGTAACGCCGCACTTCCAATAAAAACGAAACCGCACCTATAATATTATATTACCATTATTTATCATTCTGCACATTGTGGGAGCTGTGATATTTAAAATACTTAATAAAATCTTTAGATTTTTTTTCATTTATTTACCTCCGCAGGTATTTGATAAAATTTTGTTGGTATACCTACTTAATCTCCAGGGTGGGCACATGGGTGGGCCCAGAAAATATAGGGTGCGCGTGGCCCACCCAGGTCCAGTCCTAGCTACGTTCCTGATCATTTGTGACCTCACTTGAAAAATTGCACTATGAAGCTTCTCATATTTCACATTCTACTAATAGTAAACTCGAAAAGCGCGAAAAACCGAGGTTAGAGAAACGCTTCTTGACATTTACAATTGATATCAAAAATTGAATTTGGCAATTCTAATGCGCATGTCCGAATACCCCCAATTTGTAAATTTTCGACCATTTTCGACCTTATTGAAATGTTCAATTTGTCTCGTATTTTAAACGCGCAGCTCAGATGCTCTGGCTATCTAGTTATTAAGTAAGTTATCTATGGTAAAAATGCAAAAAAAAATTGTGACAATTTTTGACCTAAGGACCAAAAAATTTT
Organism: Vesta saturnalis; assembly: GCA_036346205.1. Lineage (NCBI taxonomy): Eukaryota > Metazoa > Arthropoda > Insecta > Coleoptera > Lampyridae > Vesta > Vesta saturnalis. The sequence goes on from JARFJB010000827.1 coordinate 1,406,958, forward strand.
TTTTTCCAAAAAATCATCTCAAGTGGCCAGAAATGTCTCAAAACGTGTAAAAATGCAAAAAAAATCGAAAACTTTTGACCAAAGGGACAAATATTTTTTTTTCAAAAATCGTTGCAAATGGCCAGAAATGCCTTAACACGTCTAATCAGATAAGAAAAAAAAACCTCGTACATTATGCGTCTTGAACCCGAGACGCCGGGACATCAACCAAACGCGCTGCCACTGTGCTACCGGAAGAGTTTACGAACAAACGAAAAACTTGGTAGATATTCAATTTTAGGATGGTTCACTTAGTTGCATACGTAAAGACGTGCCGGTTTGCTACGAATAGTCGTTCTTTTCGCTCAAAAGTTCATCATTTCTACTACTCATGGATCCGAACCTGGGTACCAAATTTAATGACGATCGGATTATCTTTGTGGACAGATATACATTTTGAAACTTTCATGTTTGAACCTCTTTTTTTTTTCAACTAACGATAAAGCAATTTTTAAGTATGGTAGCTCATTTTAAAGAAAATTTAATAATACGCTGGGACCTACTGTCTATCTATTTTGTATTTTGCGATAATTCACAAAAACTAAAGTGCTGCAGTCGAAATTCCGCCGACCGATTACAATACTTCCCAATATTTTCGTATTGTGGGGTAAAAAGGAAACAGTAATGAGATGAAGCGGTCAGTAATGGACCACTTTCTAACTTGTGGGGGATCTACTATCGATTTAAACTATCAATGTCAAATTGACAACTTGCCGATGTTAATAAAGGGTCAAGAGTACGCAACCATTTTTTCTCACGTACAAATAACACGTTTTCCTTAATAAGCATATTTAATAAGTGAATTATTGATAACAAGTAACCACAAAACCAATAGAAAAATAGTAAGCATAACATTTATGGCTTCTCATTAAAGTAAAAATTAAAAGTCGCATTGTCACAACCTTCAATATTAAACGAGAAGCCGTGATGGATGTGTTCCAAAATTTTTTGATTTGAACTGTATAATGTTGTTTGTTCTTTAATTGTGAATAAAATCGCATACAAACCATACCCCTGTCTCGAGAACTTTCTGCCTCGGTACGTAATATACTATTAAAATCTGACAGCTATAATTTTATGTATTTATTTTCACGCCCAGCTTCGATGCTTTATATTTGTTACATCAGGATATTTATTATTCAGAATGTTTAGAAAATTGTTACTTTTAACATTGGATAATTGCGAAGAAAATAGTATACAAACCTTGCAGCAAGGCTTCATTAGTGCCCCGCGTTTTTAACTTATTTTGCTATCGATCAGTTAACCAACGCTCCGCTGTAATGAAGCTCTCCCTTGCACGGTTTCTAGTGTACTATTGTGTTCCTTTGAAAATTTTAAAAGTTTAAATTAATATTGGGTTTGGAGTATAAGTGAATGCACGTGTGTTTTATAGTGAATATTAAAGGATAGTTCGAAACCGCATTTTCTACTAGTGAATGCAAATTGCCAACCTAGTTATGCATTTGCAAACATAACGGTAAATAAAATACTCTTAAAACGTAGTTTTTGTTAATGTCAAGGGATACAAATTCATTTTTTTGGTTAATTAGCAAATACTATAATTCTTTTGTGAAAGCAATTCATTTATAAAGTCAGGGTGGAATGAAATATGCACTTTGCCGCTCTAGACTTTTTTGATGTTCATTACAGTACAGTATCCTTAATACAATAACCTCATTTGCAAGCAAAGCAGCACAAGCATATTTTTAACTTAGGAGTAACGTGTAATTATTGTAAAATAAGTGCGTTGGGAACAATAAATTCTGTTGAATGCTTGTCTATTTTGAATCCTATATAAAAGATGAATTTTAAGAAAATGATTTATTAATGCGATAGTGCAATAATTAACGTAACAGAATCTTTAAATTACATTTAATCAACGCAAAAGAGAACAATTCTTCAACGTTCTGGTAAAAATCAATGCAAACCCTTTACCCCTATCAATGAAAATTTTTGTCAAATTTGCAAAACGACACGCCTCATAATTAATTTACAGCGATCAACCTCTTATGTGTTTTTCCGCTTCTTTCAGGGCTGGACTACTATAGTTGTTCCGAGGACACTTTTATGTTTATGTCTCTTCATTACGATGACATCCACAAGCAACGAGGTCGAGATCCAGTGTAAGAGAATATGAGATTCTTGTGTGATAGATTTGACAACAAAACGACGACTTGGAGGGAGGTAAAATATGGAGCTTAAGGGTCAAGCCAGCGTGACCGATGCCAAATGCTACGTGTCAAGTTTTTCATTTATATGTGTATTATACTTTACATTACCAATACCCACTTTCTATAAAAACCTATAAAAAAGAGCCGTTGTCCTGTTAAACATAGGCATTGTCTTTAATGCCAAGTCGGTTAATAACTTTAGGTAGTGAAATTTTAATTTTCAACATTCCTACGAATTAATTTATTTTCTAATGTCGAATAATTATACATTAAATCAAACTTTTTTTCTCTTCAATGTCTTTTATTCGTTCTGGTAAATCTGATTCTTCAGGTTGCGGCAGTAATAGTACTAGAAATGCTTCTAATATGGACAGAAAACCAAAAATTAATATTGGCAGATTGCTAGCAATTTTGTCAAAATTTATGATAAGTGGTGCAATTATTGAACCAATACTCATAGATACGGAAAATAATCCAAATCCAGAGTTTCTCAAAACCGTTGGAAATAGTTGGCAAACAAAGGGTTCCATAATTGATGTAGCAATCTAAAATAATGTGCATTAATGTGGTTCACTCGAATAAAAACATTATTACGCCCAACGCCATGTACACAATTCCATTGAGGAACATATGAACAGAGACATAATTTCCTGGTACTAGTAAAGTCAGAAGTAGGCTGAATCCCATAATTAAAGACATTATTGCAATTGTATTACGTTGGCTATATTTATGTACAATCATCGCAGCGATAATGGATCCAATAACTATAGATATCCCTTGAACAGTAAGCTCTAATATTGGATTGTTACTGGATTCGCCAAAAAATTGAAAGTAACCAAAAGATACTAGAAACATTACCATTCTAAAAGGACAATGGAAAATTTTTGAAACCTATATTAAGTGTGTATCATACCCATTAAGGCAAGCAAGAATTGTTCGTTGTCGCATTTCAGGTGTTTTAAATAAGGTTAAAAACGATATCACATCAGCCGGGTCATCATATGTTGATTGAGGTTTTTTTAATAGTTCATTAACATTTAATCTGTTTCTTCCATTTAATTTTACGGCCTTTTCTAAAATATGTATTGCTTCTTTCTTTCGATCAGCAGCTAATAACCATCTTGGAGATTCTGGTGTCATACTGTAATAAGGTATGTATTATTCTATTACGAAACTTAATACTTATACCATGAAAATACTACAGTCAACACACTCAAACCAAAAAGTGCTAACTGCGATTCTCTCCAGTTTTTAAAATAAATTGTAACGGTGGCCATAATCGGAAAACCCATACCGTAAGGAACTTGAAATAGAATTGACAGAATTGTACGCCACGGGTCACCTAAAATTTCCAAACATAATATTAAGGCAGTTGAGGAAACCCCTCCATCAAATATCGATAAAAAAATTCGATTTATTAGATAAACTGGAAAATTTGTTGATAATACAGATAACACTCCACAAAGCGTTCGAAATGCGCAACAAATTATCAAACAAAGACGGCGACCGTATATATCAGCAAATAATCCAAAAACAGCGGAACCTAAAAAAGTAAGTGTAACTGTCCAAAAAATAAATCAGATTTGCACTTACCTACTAAACCTCCAAACATTACACCCATTTGTAAATAGTTAATTAAGTTATCCCTACTACACACTAGATCCCATTCAGTTACTATGTTTTTACCGATAACGGAAGTATCGTATTGGTAGCCCCAAGGACAAGGTGTACTAGAGCTACTAACGTTTGTACAAATGTCTTTACTGAAGTACATCTGAAACCATAAGTTTATTATAAAATTATTAAGTTTAAAGTTCAAAATTATCGTATTAAATAATTTACATACCGAATTATTTTCACTTATCCATCCTTCTTGATTTTCCGTTTCGGTATGTTTACATCGAAATGGTATCTTATGTCCTAATAATTCAATTCCTAATTCAACCCAACTACTTGGTAGAAATATCAGTAAGACTAGTATGTATATTTTAAGTTGCCATTTCCCAAAGTTACCAATTGCTATTTCCAATAAGTCATCAGATTTCTTTTTACAAAAGATTTTTTCTAAAGCAATAAACATAAATGTAATATTTAGAATGTAATAGTTTGCCGATCGTACTTTCTGGAATTTTACGGTCGATTGATACTGTTTCCCACCACATTTTATAAAGGCGTCTGCAAAACACCACAAAATGGAATTAATTGAAAATAACATTATTAAATCTATTTATATGAAAAAAGCAAGTTTTGGTATCTTCTATGTAATGTCGATTAATTTTAATTAGTTAATTAAGATTTATTTGACTATTAAACGGAATCATGCATTCTATCGTAAGTTTAAAGAAACTATTGATAATGGGCGTAATGTGCTATACTTATTTCAAAAATAAAAAAAAGTGCTTTGAGCATTTTTAAACATCTGCTGTGAAGATTAGATATGAGCAATGGTGTAACCATTCAGATGAAAGCTTATGACATTGGGTCGCCAAATAATATATAAAGCTTAGGCTATAAGCTTATTGGCCGTCTTTGCCCTAGCCACTTTATTAATCGGCACCATCGCCTTACGAGAGCAATATTACTTTTAGGGTACTGGTTATGGTACAACACAGTTCAACATACAATGCAAATGACGTCAAGTGACCGTATATTGTTGATCAATGCAACAGTTTTTAGGGATTTTTTGCTAGTAGTTGTAACACTGGCTTTCGATTTGCATTTGGCCTATTGGGAGATAAAAAGGGCGCCAGGAGCCGCTCCACAAAATAACAACTCACCGTTATACCAGCTCCTAAATAACGATGTCAGAAAGAGGTTATTAGGTAACCGTACAAAAAGGAGAAAAGAGAAACTATTAGCGAAAAAGAAAAGAGCGTTGTGGGATAAAACAAAACCTATAATTATTAATCACATAAAAAGAATACATATAAAAATAAAATGTTTCAAAAATAAATAAATTCTAACAAAAGGCAAATAAATTGGTAATTAACATCCAAGTACGCAATTAAACAAAAAGTAAATTCATAAGTGTATAACGTAGATACGTTGGTTAATTACAAAATTTAAAGAAAACAAAATAAAAAGAAAATATCGGCAACACAAGTTCACACAAAACGTTGAAAGTGTAAAAGTATAATTTTATAGTAAATTACAATTATAGGTAAATAGGAACCAGCTTAAATTTCGAAAGACCTTCCTGAGGTAAAGCAGGTTTTTATTTTTTAATCGTAAAAAGTTAATATGCTAAATGATAATTAAATTCAGAAATACTACTATGTCCTAACAAAAATTTAATTTAAGAATTTAAAACATGGAAAATATCTAAAGAAACTAAAATACACATGTTTGTTTGATAGCTAATACGTCACAAACATTAAAAGATAAAAATATGAACCACAGCTGTTTATAAAGCGGTCGTCGTCAAAAGAAGGATTTATACAAAAATTAAATTAAAGATCTAATGAAAAAGTAAGTAATTTAGTGATAAAGCAATACACTATTTTTAAAATTTTAATTATAGATTGCAAACAAAAAGTAACAAAGAGAATAGAAGTGAAAAGGGGATTTCAGATAAGGTTGGAGGTAAATAATATTTTAGTAGCTTTTCTTATTTTAGTATTACGGAAAGCAGCAGAAAGGAACTGAGGTTATAGGTCTGAAGATTATGATTAAAAACGTCTGACTTTTTGTTGATTTCTACGATGATTGATGATATTCTACTTAAGTTATTTTTCTACGAGATGAACCAAAGATGTATGAAAATGGAATTTCTAGGTAATTTACAATATATTCAAGTACAGTTGGTATCTCTTAAAAACTCCTTTTAGTTGTATACACAAATATGGAACAGTAAAGACAATAACCAGAACAAAAATAAAGTCCAACTGCGAGGTCAACGGAAAGTTTACTGAAAAGCTCCAGGCAAAGTTCTAAGCAAAACTTTAAGTTGAAAATTGAAATTAGTCATTAGAAAAGGCCACAGAATTATAGCTTCACATACCTCTAAGATGGAATGCGAGCTGTTCGTGATAACCTGTATGAATGATATACTTTTAAAACCTCAATAAGCGAAGAAAACAATGAATACTAAGCAGTCTCGAGTAGAAACTTCATTTTCTTTGTGAAACAATTCCTTTTTAAACATCCTTCTAGAGAAGGTTGAAAATTAATTCAGAAACTTAATTAGGAATGCTTCAGCAACCAAACACCAATGCTAATTCAATAAAAAACTGTTATGTAAAAAGAAAGAGTATTATCTCTAAACTATCCAAATGTGTATTAAAATCGTTAAATTAGAAATTTTGAACAGCCAAATGTAAAGTTGAAATATAAGAGATAATAAATTGTTGAAAACCCATTGTAAAAATAAAAGGTGTTTTGTATAAAAGTGTAGGCAACCAACAGTACTTCAGTGTATACTTAATTGTATAGAATTAAGGTTAATAAAAATATAGAATTCAATCCAAATTAAATGAATAAATCAAAACTTGTGAAATTATTGTTACATTATTTACATTATTATTATTGTTTCGCAAAGTAATTAACGTTTGGGTATAACACAGTGTCTTGTCAATTTAAACATAAAGCAACAGCTTAAAGCGGGACTTACTTCTTTCTCCAACTTTTGTGGTGTATTTCTACTTTTTATGTGTTCTTAATTGTTTCAGCTTCGTTGTTGATTTAATTAACAAACTTGTGAACAAAGACTGGGTTGGTAAAAAAATTTCATTTATTTTAGTGTTTGTGTACAATAACCTTCAAGGTATTAATTTTATCGTCCAACCTACATGTACTGAGAGTCCCCGACAGGACTTTACAGCATTCTAGCACATGTTCCTTAAACTAAAACTTAACTCTCAGCAACTGCCCACCCGAAAGTGTTACAAAAATATTACCCAAGGGTCATTTTGACCCAATTTTTTATTGACTCTAAATACAGAAAACTATTTTTCAAATTGAAATAATAACTAACTTTTATTCAAATACGTGACAAACTTTTAACCGGATACTATACATTTGAAGTTTTAAACTCAATTTGTGCACATTTTTTAAAGCATTGTGGACAAACTAGAGATTTGCAGGAGTCACAAAACGTGCTACACTTTCTGTCACTTTTTGGGGGACAAAAAGCACATCGCTTCCTTTTTGGTATGGATGGACCTTGTGGGAGTACTTCTTTAACTTCTATAACAATTCTAAGTATATCAGCTATCTAAATTTGTAGTCTGCGTAGGTTTTGTTATTATATATTCTAGTCATCATCTGGCTTTGACATAACTGTAGTCCAAGTTTTTTAAGAAAATCTAGAAATTTTTAATCCAATCACGGCAAACCGATTTAGAACTCTCGAATCAACACCTGAGACATCTAGAATCATATAAAACATTGCTATCGGCCATCGTCTTGTCTTCCGGCAAGTGGAATAGTTAGCACACTTCTGATCAAGAGAGTTAACGCCTACCTTTTGTTTGGTGATGGAACAAAATGATGTCAGGTTTCTTCATGACGGCTTCTGCAATATCATCATTGTGTATTGTAGAGATTAGTGTCACGTATTTGTTCTTTTTGGGAACGTAACATGCTATGATGTTTGTTGACGTAAATCCAAACAAGAATGAATTGGCTCGCGCTGTGCAGATGTTGAAAATTCCGAAGGAATGCATCCTTTATTTTTCTCTAATGTTCCTACGTAAGTATTTCTTTGCTTCAACAGTTGATCAGTCAAGTCTAATGGTAATGAAGAATACCAATTGGCACCTGTTAGGTTCCTATTAGGTTTCTATTGGCACCAACCATAGGTTTCATAAGGCATAGCACAGTTTCCGTGCGAATTGACGATTGTGATTTGTCGTTGCGTTTTCCACAGTATATTTATAAATTCATCACGTATTAAGTTTTGTTATCAGCCAACTTTTATTTCATACTGAGCGGGAGTGTCATTTGAAAGCTACATCGACCTCTAAAAGGGATCAGCATTTCTTTAACAGTTACAAACTCTCCTGGAGAATAACAGCTTTCGCACTGGGTATACATACTCTTGTGTTGCGCGTAGAACGTATATTGGATGGTAAATGAACGTCAGTTTGCACGAGAAAACATTTTATGTGTAAATTAGTGTACATGCTACGCTACTAGAATCTCAGCAGGGTGTCGTGTATCATGGAAAACAGTATTTAAATGTTGTATGAAAATGTTTGAGTAGAAGGTATTAAATTTGATTGAGAAATAATGTTTCGGTAGAACCTCTATCGAGACGAAATGATTAAATGCTACCTGAAATTATCACTGTGCGCTGTGGAATGCGTTGTTAAAGTTGCTGTAAATGTGTGAATGACTGAATTTATGATATGTTGATATTGTATTAAAGTATAGAAAAGAATGGTATGTATATTTTTCCTTGTATAAATGTAACATTGCGTAATAGAAAAATTGGATGCATCCTCAAGGACGAATGGTGTTAGAATTTGCTAAATAGTGCGAAAGGAAAACTTGCGCGTATGTAAACCTTTCATAAAAAGTTGAATAGAAATCTGGACAGTATATGGAGAGAATTTGAATGTGAATTGGAGTATTTCCGAACAATTGTGAATCTGTTTGTAAAGAAACTCTAAATGGTTGCGATTTTTTCGTATCCGTTTGCGTTAGTTCCTTTTCATACTTTCAATTCGCCAAAGACGCGCAGTGGAAAGCTCCTTTTGGATACGTTGATTGCGGTTTGAGCGCGAAAAATATGATGACGTTGAGCGAAATGGATGACCGAGAGAATGCTAGAGTACAAGAGAGACGCTCGGCGAAGAGCTATACTTAAGGGGTGGTCGCCCGCGAGTTTTTGTAGTATCGTAAAACGGTATGTGCTGGTTTTTATTTGTAAATAATTAGTATCGGAGTGCATGTTAGTTTACTGCAAAAAACTTATTTTGGGGATGATGTATTTAAACATTTACAAATGAAAGGATTTATTGAGAGTTGGGATTACTAGTGAGTTTGCCAAAAATTATTAAGTGTTTGAGGAGATTTAAAATAAACAGCAAACATCGAGTTTAGAAGCATTGTGTATTATTGCGCGGTTTGAATAAAAATCTAAAGTAATCCTGTAAGTAACGAAATGAAGGTATATGAGTATGTATGAATTAAGTTAAACAGTATTGGACATTAATGTTATTGATTTAAGTATATGTACGATTATAACAACACTAAATCGACTGTGTAAAAACATTAATAATTGTGATGTTCAAGTGCAAGTAAATATATTCTGTGACTAACATTTGTTTTTCGAGAAGGGCATATAGTGAATCAGATTGCTCCATCTTGTATTACGCATCGGACATTTAAGTAGGCGAGTGGTCGACGGTCAAATTACGTAAATATTATGGCTGTGTGTAATAATCTTATTTAAGTCTGGTGCAAAGTCCATTGGAAAAGAAGCTCTCAGAACGGGTGCTAATATTCTTAGTGAGGGCATAGAGGATCAACCTGTTAAGGAATCGTTTCAAGAAGGATTTCACGAGGCAGGTAGAAATAGTAAATGTAAAGCCGATGAGAAAATCGATAAAATGATGGAGGATTCGGGCTATAAAAGAGCACGTCTGACTGATGATAACCAGTCTCTACCGAGACCTGTTGCCGATAAGAAGAAGAAACCTACTTAAGGCGATATATTTTCAAGATAATGACTTTTCTACATGCTCAATCATGTGAATGCGTCAAGTCCGAATTGGATCTATTCGCTTTACCGTCGACGCAGACAAGTATCTAGAGTGGTGAATGGATATTTTACAAACCATTATCAGCTCTTAGTGATGACTCCCCAATAGTATTTGTAGTGCCCGGAAATGGAAACGATTACATAGATTTTAGTCAGACCATGTTGTACATCACAGCTAAAGTTCTGAAGCAAGATGATGCAGCACTTACTGACGCTGATGTAGCACCGGTAAACAATTGGATGCACTGGCTTTTCTCAAAGGTGGAGGTTTACTCAAATCAGAAGATGGTGTCACAACCAAACAACACCTACGCCTACCGCTCATATATCGAAACGTTGCTAAATTATGGAAAGGAGAACAAGAGTTCACATCTAGGTTGTACCTTATGGCACAATGATACAGCTGGGCAGATGAATACACTGGGAAACGCAAATAACGGTTTCTCGAAACGTCAAGTACTTGCAGCGACCAGCAAACAAATCGAAATGATAGGGCACGTGCACTCGGATTTGTTTAATCAGGAAAAGTTTCTCATAAGCGATGTTGAATTAAAGAATAAATCTGTACGGTCGAGAGATACCTTTAGTCTAATGGCGGCGCAAGGTTCAAATTACAAGACGCGAATCACGGACCCCAGTTTACTGGTGACACGTATGCGAATCAATCCTACCATTCTAATTGCACACGCTAAAGCTTTAGAAACAACTGCGGCAAAATATCCTGTTACAAGGACCGACGTATACCTACAGGCATACAGCGAAAATCATTGGATAATATCTTCCTGGGGCAGTTACATAAACGATGTATCGTAAGTTTTGTCGCAAATAAAGCCTTCATCGGTGTTTACCCCTCAAATCCATTCAATTTTCATCACAGCAATATTAATTACATGTCCTATATACTGACTTCCATAAAAATTGTAACACCTAGAATTTATTGAACGATTTTATTGAAATTCTCGTCAACGATGTCTTTCAATAGAACAAACAAACGATTAAAATTTGAAAACAAAAGAACAAAAACTAAAAGTGTTCTTTCAATAATGAGTTGCTCCGCCACGATTTGTAATGCACTCATTTAGACGGCGTGGCATGCTATCAATCAAGTGATCTATAGCTGCCTGAGGTAAATCAACCCAATCTTCTTGAATCCGTAGCCGGAGATCATGTAAGTTATTTGGAGGGTGTGGTAAATTACCCAGTCGCCTACCGACCTCATCCCATACATGTTCAATCGGCGACAAATCAGGGGACCGGTCAGGCAATGGGAGGACGGCAATGTTAGCTTCTTCCAAAAAACGTGTTGTAGCTCTTACCGCATGAGGGCGCGCACTATCCTGTTGGAAAATGGAATTTTCCATCTCCTGAAGATATGGAAGCGCAACAGGTTCTAGCACATTGCCAATATAACCAGCGGCGTTTAAGTTGCCTTCAATGAAGACCAAGGGTGATCTGCTACCGTAACATATTGCACCCCATATCATCACTCCTTGTGCGAGGGTTGTGTTGCGTTCCACAAAAAATGTTGGACTTTTACGTTCTCCACGCATCCGTTTGACCCTCCTACGACCATAGCGGGCCCACAAGCAAAATCGGTACTCGTCACTAAACACAATTCGATGCCATTCTTGCGCCCAATTCGCTCTTTCGTTGCTCCATTCTAGCCTGCGTAGACGGTGAAGTGGTGTAAGAGGAAGACATAAAAATGGACGATATGAACGCAGCCCAAAAGACCTTATCCGGCGATAGACAGATGATATTGACATTCTGGGCCCTACACCTTAAGCGACGTTCTTCGCGATCTGTAGTCCTGCGGGGACGTCCAGATCCAGGGCGACGTTGTTGCACCCCTTCCGTGGACTATTTGGACCAACATCTCAATACCGTTGTAATATTTCGGTTTACATGACGAGCAATTTATCTTAGCGAAAGTCCGGTTTCTCTCATGCCAATAATACGGCCACGTTCAAAATCAGGCAATTGGGAAAGATGTTGATGTTGACGTAAGTTCAACAAATTCTAGGTGTTGCAGTTTTTATGGAAGTCAGTATATACTGACGGTCATCAAATTCCTTTCAAGGCCCTATAACCAGACCTTACAGCTAATGGTTTATATGTAAGAGCATATCACACTTTATTTTTTGGTACGGGTATTCCTTTTTGAATGAGGGCAACGATATATCGAGAAGCGAATACCCCAACGGCTACTGTTTAATGGCCTTCGACCTAACCCCTTACTTGTCTGGAAACGCTAGCACACACTGGAATTTAGTTAGAAATGGTTCCCTTTGCCTAGAAGTCGGTTTTGTAGAAGCTCTCGTAAAAACCGTTAACTGTTTTGTGTACGCCGAATTCGATAACGTGATTGAGATCGATAAACATCGTAATGTGGTCGTGGATTTCGCATATTAAAAGGGACAGCTCTAGATCACAAGCTTCAGTGTATAACAACAGCTGAAAGAAGATGAACGCTGATGCTGATAAAGTCACCTCGAGATTATTTTATATCAAAGCCCATGTCAAGACAGATAAGGTATTTAGAGGATAAATATCACGGCTTGAAATGGTGGTCAGGGTATGTGCCATACAACGATTTCCAAGACGAACTGATACGAATTCTACTGCCGTTTAACAATATTCACGTCAAGGGTAGTGAAAAACAGCAGTTTTTAAGATTCCTTAACAAACCAATACTAAACTTGGGCGAGATTGGTTGCCCACGGCTTATAAAATTGAAAAAGGAAGCAAAGGCGTATAGTTGTTTAAACCATAAGATCGAAGAGCCTATGTGCGCTCTGGAAAACGCTTTACTACTGCAAGACTTGGCTCATACCAACTCGAAAGATGTACGCAGTACAAGTGTTGAAATGTTTGAAATCGATCCCCAGCCACAAGAATGTGTTTCGACTTGTGAGTGCTTCTAATCAGCTGCCGCGACACACACCTAGACCTTGTGCAGTTATTGTAAACACGGATCCAGCAAACTAACCAGGTCAGCATTGGACTGCTATTTACATTGACGAGAATGGTAATGGGGAATATTTTGATCCCTTTGGACCACCCCCGCTAGGTTACCATTTACGTTTCCTTGAGAAGAATTCTAGATGGTTCCGTTACAACAAAACGACGTTGCAGGATTACCATTTGGATGTATGTGGACTTTATACGATAGTGTTTTTGTATTTTAGAATAAATAATTTACCAATACTTGATTTTGTAAATAAGTTTTTGATACATGTTTGGTTATAAATGATGAGATAATCAATTACTGTATAATGCTTGTTTTTCAACCATTCTACTCTGATAAATAAAAACGTTTTTAGTAGTTTAGCTGTTTTAATTAAGAGTTCCGTAACAAGAGAGACGTGCATGATCAACTTCTTTGGAGAAAAATGTTCATTAGTCTATACACCACTAGATGGCCATACAAACAAATTCAAGTTTCGCAACAAGTGGGCCGGGGCGCAGATCTAACACAAGTTTTTATAGCTGTCTTACACGTTAGCATTAAGGCCAAATATTAGAATACAATTTTTTATCACCCCTTATTAGAATGCAACACCCAATGCATAAATAAATTAGGTCACAGTCAGTAGATGGGATTAAAAGAAGTGTAATAATAATTATGCAATCTCCTTTGATAAAAACAATCCTAATTAAATCATTTTATTCTCAGGTGAAAAAAAAATACGAATAAGTTAATAGAGCTAATAGTGGTAAACGTCTAATTCCATAATTTTTTAATTCTTTCAGTATTTTATGATTCACTACGTCAAAACGCCTTTGCAAGGTCTAAAAAACAGCAATTTTTTTTTATTCTCATTTAATGAATCGTAAATCTTTGTGCAGTGTAATAGTGCACCTTCTGTTGTTTTTACCTTCCTAAAACCATATTGCTGCTTATCAAATATATATTAGATTCAAAATATTGATACAAACGATTATTAATTGTTGATTTTAGCGAGATGGCTTATAATTAAGATTGGTCTACAATTGTTTATTGTGGATCTATCTCCTGATTTGTAAATCAGTATCACTTTAGATTGTTTGAAACTGGATATTCTACCACTACAATAAATCAGATTAAAGACGGTTGTTAGAGAGGGTACGATATGTTACGCTGTTTGTTATATGTTATTCAAACGAATATAGTCTGGTCCAGTACAGTACGAGTTGTTTAACTTATTAATGATATTTAAAAGTTCAGTTTCTGTTTCAGGAGCTAGAAAAAATGTATGGCGCAGAGCTTTATGAAGCCATTTAGCATTAGAAGGATTCAACACATTTTGATTAAAGTTCATTGCCATAGTTTCGCCTTAGTGAAATAAGAGTTATTAAACTCATTTGCTACGTCGAACTTATCTGTGATTATCGTATTGTGATTTTTTATGCTAATGTTAAGAACTGAATTGGTTTTTAGAATATAGACTTTCTTTTATGTTGTTCTAAGTTTTTTAATTTTATTTCCTCAGTTTTTAATTTTGTTACAGTAGTAGCTATTTTTTTGTTTTTTAATCAGTTTATGTAACATATTTCTATAGCATTTATATTTAGATCTCAGATTTTCATTTTACTTGTCGAGCGTAAACTTCTTTTTTAGTATTTCTTCACTTTTTATTGATTGGATGAGAGCTGGAGTGATCCAGTGCATTGTGATTATATATACATTTGTGTTTGACAGTATGAGAGTGAATAATTGTTTTAAAACTGTCAATAACTACTTATGCGTTATTAGTATCTGAAATAATTTTAGACACGTTTATAGATACCTTCAACATAAATTTCTATTTTTAAAATTGGAGCTCTATTTTTCAAAGTACTTAAGTTATAAAATTCTAAATTCAGATGTGTGCTGTAGTGATCTATGATGCTAGACTGAAATATGACTGGCTATATCTAAAGCGATTTTTATTGCTGTGCTTTAAAAAGATGTGGGCAATGTAGGTGTAGCTGTTACCTGCAACTCGTGTGGGCGAATTAATGAAGGAAATATAACCTTTGGTTACTAATGTACTTAGTTTATCGTTCTAGCATACTCAAGAAGGTTAAAATTAAGATCGCCAATTAGTAAACAAATTAAAATGTTAATTAAAAATTATTATTAATTTTATTAAATACATAAATAAAAAGTTTACCTCGAGTAGGATTTGAACCTACGACCTGTACTTTGCTAGAGTACCGCGCTAACCAACTGCGCCATCAAAGTTCAAGCCCCAATCGATGTAAATTGTGTCTTTATGTATGTAGAACTGATGTAAATAAAAGCAAAGTACAGGTAGTAGGTTCAAATCCTACTCCAGGTAAACTTTTTATTTATGTATTTAATGAAATTAATAATAATTTTTAATTACATATTTACCTTTGAACTTATTCGTTCATAACAAAAACTTATAATAAATTAAAGTGGTGTTTACGTCTTAACAATGAGCCCAAATCATTCAAGAACTGATGTTCATTTGAGGAGGATGGTCTCTGGTCTATATAGGGTTTCCGTTTTTAGAGTACCGGCATGGGGATCTTGATTATCTTTAGAGATAGACAGTCGGTTAAATTAGGGCAAAGCCGCTCATTTTCATGTTGAACAATAATCTGAAAGAAAATTAGAGCTGCTGTCGTTTGTTTTTGAATTATTTCAAAAAACAAATTTTGGTGTGTTTTTATTTTCTTAAGCAAACATCATTAAAGCTAGACGTTTTAGCTAAAACACTGTAAAGCTACTTTTTCAAAAAGAATCTAAATCTGTTATGGTAATTTCCATGGTACCCTAGAGGCAAAAGATACAACATCCAACTTTGTTTTTTCTTATGGGCGGCTTTTGGATTTTTACATTTTTATATCAAGTTATTTTTCTGAATACAATGATGTATCACACATAATAGTTCTGTCTTACATGTACGCAAAAATGTTCAATTTTCCAATTTTGAGAGGTTTGCTTTGGAAAGATAACAACGTTCTATTGTTTTAACCAAAAATTTGACAGTTGCACCATTTCTTGTGTGTAATTCATGTTTATGTTGTTCTTCCCGCGAAAATGAATTTTTCCAATGAAGAAAAAAGAGATATACTGGGAATTTATTATGCTCGCATCGAAATGCAATAGTCACTGCGGAAACACATTTGCAGCATTATCCAGAGCGACAACAACTGAGTTTAAGGTTTTTCTTTTGATAGAGATTTGGGTGAATATGCTTCGTTTAATAAACCTAGACAAACTTATGGCGGTAGGCCCATTAAACATGAACAGAAAATCTTACAGGCGGTGAAAATTCACATGATTTTTATAACGAGCAACTAAATACTAAGTATAAATTATTTCATTAGGTACAAGACAATCCTGTAGTAGCAAATCAGCTAGACATATTACACCAAGTCGTTTGGAGATTACTCAACAATCATAAGTATCTGTCTGACGCAATCCATGTTTCGCAAGTTCTTCATCTAGGAGACAATGGTCAACGTGTAGCTTTTTGCACGTTTCTGATTAATCAGCTACAGAACAATCAAAATTTCCTTGATAATGTCATATGGTCTGATGAGTGCAAGTTCATGAATGCAGGAATGTTTAATCGGCACACTGAGTATTACTGCTCAGTTGAGAACCCACGTAAGTGTCAAGAACGGCGACAGCAAATACGCTTTGGGCTGTTGGCAGGTTAGTTTTTTGAGCGATGCAGTACGAAGCAAATTTAAATGCCGATGATTGCCTCAATTCCTTAAGGACGTTTTTACGGACTTTATGGACTACAATATTGCTCTTCAGCGTTAGATACAATCTGGTTCCAGCAAGATCGAGTTATTGCTAATAACAGTGACGTACACTGGCCAACACGGTCGCCCGATCTGCCTCTCTAGACTACTATTTGTGGCGGATAATGAAAAATAAAATTTATAAAGCGTTACCAGCTGATCTGAATGAACTTCGCGGAAGAATTATTAGCATTCTTACACATCACATCAGGAGAAGGGATATCTTAAGAGCAATAGCTAATCTAAGAAAGCGAGCGACGTTGTGCCTTGAAGTGGAAGGCCAATTTGAACACTTGCTGTAATTTTTTTTACCATTTTTTCTTCTTGTGTTCAATATTTTTCTTTTGATAATAATTATAATTTTCTTTGGAAACTTTGTTCTGTTGTGTCAAAATAATGGTGGAACTGTCAAATGTTTCGTTAAAACGATCGAACGTCGTTACCTTTCCAAAGTACACTTCTCAAAATTGGAAAATTGAAAATTTTGGCGTAAATGTTAGGCAGACGTATTATATGTGATACATCATTGTATTCACAGAAAAACTTGATATAAAAATGCAAAAATCCAAAATGGCGCCTATAAGAAAAAACAAAGTGGGATGTATCTATGATGACAGGTTTAGATTCCTTGTGAAAAAGTATCTACACAATGTTTTAGTTAAAAACGATTAACTTTAATGGTTTTTGCTTAAAAAAATAAAAACGAAAGACAAAAGACAAAAGATTACAGCTCTAATTTTCTTTCAGATTATTGTTCAACATAAAAATGTGCAACTTTGCCTTAATTTAACCGAATCTGTAAAGATAAGCGAGATCCCCATGCAGGTACTCGAAAAACGGACAACCTGTATACAGAGAAGATATTTATTATTTCACTCATTATCAAAAGTTGTATATTTGAAAACGTAACCTCATGAAATTGTTGGAAGGCAAAGTTAGGAACAATATGAGAACGGACGTAAATAACTGTGATTCAATTGGTTTCATTATAAAACATGTTATAATCGGCTATATTAAAATTATCAG
Source organism: Vesta saturnalis (assembly GCA_036346205.1). Taxonomy (NCBI): domain Eukaryota; kingdom Metazoa; phylum Arthropoda; class Insecta; order Coleoptera; family Lampyridae; genus Vesta; species Vesta saturnalis. Next base: position 1,424,646 of record JARFJB010000827.1, read on the forward strand.
AGTAATTTATTTTTTATGTTTCCGTTAGAATATAACCGTCTGCATTAAAATTATCAGAGTTATTTACTTTCCATGTTCCCGTTAGAATAATTATATCAAATTTAAATTGAAAGTGTGATAGTAGAACCATTGGTTGCTCATAATTATGATTTAGACTTGTTATATTCATGTGAAATATACTAAGCCAGTTACTATTAGAAAATCACCACAACAATGAGTTACTTACGCTTTTGATGTCTACATTAGCTAAACAGTCATCATCTTCAATGTACCCTAAGTCATTTCGCATTGGTTGAGTTCAAAATATTCGTTGCATTTGATCCAATTATATTGTGATTGGAAATGAGTTTTTTTTTTTTTTGCATAAATAAGTATAGAATGAAGAAAATATATGAGTACAGAATGATATAACCTAAGAAATAATGATGTTTAAGATAAGAACAACCAAGTAATAATTCTCTTATAAACATATTGGAATTTACATAATCAATTTACACATTATACACTAAGTCGTTCCAAGTCAATAGAGAAAAGGTGTTACAAAAAATGTGCAGCAATATCGACGTTTTCGAATTTATATATTTTTCCACTAATTTCTGAGAAAATCCTTTGGAGTCCACGGATCACTATTTTGTAATTTTAACTTTTCTTTAACGTTTTTTAAAAGTCCAACTTTTGCTTTTGTAAGATCTCTGATTATAATTTTACTTCCTTTAAGAAGTTTTTATTACAATATACCAATTATTTAATGTCCCTACGAATATGGGTCTTGGTTGATCAGCAGTTCCAGGAATACGATATTTATTTCACTTTCCTTAATATACAATTTTAGTTGATGTTTGCAATAATTATTTATAACTGCATTCGTGTTCTCATTATGTATCTGGAACCGTAAATATCCTTATGTTGTTGTTTCTGGAGTCTTGTTCAAAACTTTCTGATTTTAAGCACAGTTATTATTCAAGTGAGGTTACCTTTTCTTTTAACACCTTCACTTCCTCTTGAAATAACAATTTTACTATTTTAGTTAGGGATTTAATTTCATCAATAAATTTTCTATTTTTAAGAGGTTTTTTAATTAACATATCGTTTACGTAATCAATTTATGCACTTCTGGTATTTGTATCGGTATAAAATTTAAATAGTTATAGATTTTAACCAAAATATTAGATTCGACGAAACTAAACACGTCTATTCGCTATGGCACATATAACACCAAAAGCTTATAGTTCAATATTTAGTTTATTATCAAAGTTTTTAAGATATTCACTTTAGCGCTGTTTATAAAGTACCTTTATTTGCGAACGAACGATTTCATGGAACGGAGATATTTCAGTAGTAACTCTATAGTAGCGCCGGGGAGAGGTGTCACATGGCGGACTCGAGAATGGGAATATTATTATTACTGTGAAATGCATCTGTTTCCCTTTATCTTAGTGCGAAGTTCCCACTTAGCACTTCGGGCTATATAATATACGTCTGTTATATTTTAAATACAGGATTTAAAAACGTATGTCGATTCTAAAGTCAAAGCGTATGACGGTGTCAGATGTCTTCTTGGCTATTTAACCTCACATTTTCCTTCGTATTTCGTTTCGTATAATCGCATCGTGTTTTGACAGCGCGGCTTAAATTTTAAAATAACCAAGAAACATTGACGATGTTTTGTTGGTATTCAAAATTACTAACTATATGAACCAATAACAACACACGTTTTTAAAATCTTGAACCGTGCTTTACTATAAGATGAGTCATAATACACCTCTCGCCGGCCCGACCATAAATACCAACTTGCATCAAAATCCGTAGCGTTTTTTACATCTTCCATAGCTATACGTGATCGCAAACGCAAAAACAAATGCAAACGCAAACGGAAGCGCAAGCATTTTGTAATAACATGTTATGCATTTTTTATAGACATACTTATTTTGTAATAACGTTTATTAAATTTCTTAAATTAATTATATATGGTTATTAGACAAGTAACATTTAATTGACCAGAAAGTATTTGTGTTCAAGGATCAATTTTCAAACATTTAAATTTACCGCCAAAATACTTCTTAATCTGAATGCACATTGAAAAAGACGATAGCACTAGCTCCGTCCTCTCAGCTATCATGTTTCCCTCGATCAACTGTAGTGTGGTGTATTATGAAAGAGGATGCATAATGTATAATATATATATATATATATATATATATATATATATATATATATATATATATATATATATATATATATGAAAATATTTTATAGACCATACATTATGCGATTTTAACAAGATTTCTGAGATGGATTTTTGTAGGATGTTTGAAGAAAAAAGTGCCAGAAAATGCAAATTGGCGATAGATATTAAAATACATAATTATGTAAAGTCGTAACAAGTTATTTTAAGCAATTATATATCAGAAAAATTATTGGAAATATTAATTTGATAATTGTCTTTTTTTTTAGTTTAATAGTAATAATAATCCTCCATTTAAACACTTTTTTTGTTTTTTTAAAATCCGAGTGTATCGCAACCCGCTTTTCTAAATCATATACTAAATGAGACGTAATGCATTTCTTATTCAAAGTAAGTATTTTGCTTGTATATTGTTAAGATAATTAATACAAAATGAACTAATGTAACAACAACTGATCACAGATACAAATGGAACACGCTACTTTAACGTCACCTGTTTGTGATGGTGCCAATTGTCTTGTAAAGTACGACGTGAATATGTGAACTTGCCAAAATCAATTTTTAGCTGTATTTAATAATTAAATGTAATATCCATGAAAATACAAGTATGTTGTAATAAATAGGTACTAAAATTAATAATGTACCAATTAATATTTATCAGAATAACTGAACACACTAAACGTTGATGTAATTTCTACAGTAACGTACATATACAATTCAAATAACTTTAGTATACTAAAATTAAGTAATATCATAATAGATACCCAAGTAGTTGAATATAGTTTTTACACTTCCAACTATATATATTTTATTAATATAATCAAATATAAAATAATATAAAATTAATAAGTTAAACAACAATGTACAGAAGAAATGAACACAGTACGTTTTATTTTTACTTCGCTAAATCGACTATATTAGCTCATTTTACGTATAGCTATATATGCAAGATGCATGATTTGTTGTTTGTTTGTATATATGTAGGTATGAGGTTTGATGCCTTTTGTTTCATATGCTAATGACTGTATTAGCTCATTGTACGTGTAGTGCGAGTTGCAGATGTGCGATGTGTGTGGTGTGTGGTGTGTGGTGTGTGTGGTGTGTGTGTGTGGTGTGTGGTGTGTGTGTGTGTGTGTGTGTGTGTGGTGTGTGCGTGTGTGTGTGGTGTGTGGTGTGTGTGTGTGTGTGTGTGGTGTGTGCGTGTGTGTGTGTGTGTCGTGTGTGTGTGTGTGTGTGTGTGTGCGTGTGTGCGTGTGTCGTGTGGTGTGTGGGTGTGTGTGTGGTGTGTGGTGTGTGGTGTGTGTGTGGTGTGTGGTGTGTGCTGTGTGTGGTGTGTGTGTGTGCGTGTGTGCGTGTGTGTGTGTGTGTCGTGTGGTGTGCGTGTGTGCGTGTGTGCGTGTGTGCGTGTGTGCGTGTGTGCGTGTGTGTGCGTGTGTGCGCTAGTGTGTGTGTGCGTGTGTGTGTGTGCGTGTGTGTGTGTGCGTGTGTGCGTGTGTGCGTGTGTGCGTGTGTGCGTGTGTGTGTGTGCGTGTGTGCGTGTGTGCGTGTGTGCGTGTGTGTGCGTGTGTGTGTGTGTGTGTGTGCGTGTGTGCGTGTGGTGTGTGTGTGTGTGTGTGCGTGTGTGGTGTGGTGCGTGTGTGGTGTGTGTGTGTGTGGTGTGTGCGTGTGTGTGTGTGTGTGGTGTGGGTGTGTGGTGTGTGGGTGTGGGGTGTGGTGTGGTGTGTGGTGTGGTGTGGTGTGTGGTGTGGGTGTGGTGTGTGCGTGTGCGTGTGTGGTGTGGTGTCGTGTCCGTGTCCGTGTGCGTGTGCGTGTGCGTTTGCGTGTGCGTGTGCGTGTGCGTGTGCGTGTGCGTGGGCGTGGGCGTGGGAGTGCGCTTGCTCGTGCGCGTGTGTGTGGAGGCATGTTAACATACACGATAACTCCAGAACGAAAACACGTACACCGAGCGTCAATGAAAAAGCCCATCCTTGAAGTAGTTTTAAAAATGCACATAAAATTTGTACATGCCTTTAAATGCAAAACTGGTCAGGTAAATTTTCTATTATTTTGTTGCACAAAGCAAGTTCAAACCCCCTCAGGGCGCGATATAGGGCCAATAAATTGAAAATGATTCGTTAAATTACAATACAAAAACATTAGTTTTTTTATAAAAGTTTTAGGATTCAATTTCCCATAAGTGGGCATTATATTTCATTTTGGGATTTCCTAAAAAAACCTAAATTTACATTTTTAGCTTTTCCGGTTTCTTAGAAAAACATTTGGGATGCGTGTAAATTAAATAATCCAACCTACCTATGGGAAATTTTATTCCAAATAACCAGTTTTTATTTTAGCAATTATAACGTTTTTCAATTCAATTCAAATATATATCTTATTAAATTATCTAGGATGCAATCGAAATCAATCAATAAAAGTTTAAGAATGTATTTTCTTATTATTCTGGTATATTCTGCATATTTAATTTTTTGAAAAATTACGATTATTGCACAAAGGTTAAACCGGAAATCAATTAATTTGCAATACCATTCAAGTTATTCCATGTAATTACTACAAGTAACAACAGAATTTAAAATTGCTTTGTGAAAATAGTGTATAAATAGGAGAACATATGATTATTACATATTCAGTTATAACTCGTCTTAACTTTGTCGTAACTATATTGTGAAGCTTTATTTTAATAAGAAAAGATGCCCTGTCGCTTAAGACAAACGGATAGTTCGTTACTGCAAAAGGGGAACTATTCTTGGTTTATTGAATAGTGGGCTTTCAATAAGCGTCCCATCGATGTAACTTATCGGTAAGTAATTTTGTTACGTACGTATACATAGTTTGATTACACTATTTTTGTTTGAATTTTATACGTTTTTTAACTGGAATTTGTATAAGACTAGTTTTATTTGTAATTTTAGGGAAGATGGCGAGATCGATATGAAGAAGGCTGCGAAAGATCACTGTTGACTCACCGTCCCGGAAGGGCACGTGTGACCACCATACAACAGGATCAAGAAATAGTAAACTTAATATATCTGTACTAACTGCGTTTAAGTTAAATAGCGATTGGAAATCCATTTCAGTGAAAAGACAATATCGAGACGTTTACATGAAAATGAAATTAATTCAAGAAAACCGGCCAGGAAGATTATAATTTCTTCTGTGCATGCTGCAGTGCGTTTGGATATCTGTCATAATAATTTTGACAGAGTTTGGTCGAAGGTTAAAAGACGTTCTTATCAGCGCAAGATGCTTCAGTCACTTTATGGCGCCCCGATAACCAAAGGTATAATCAAATATACGTTATGCCGTTAACAACAAGCGGGCGTGTGTCCACATATGAATGGGGATGGATGAGCAGCGCTGGACTTGGGACAATTGGTGCAAGTATCTCCGCCACCGTTTAACTCCATTGCGGCAATCGTGGCGCGATAACAAATAAATCTATGCAGGTGGAGATGATACGTGTGCTCGGCTAACGTTAGATGGTGAAGGAAACGGAGCGGGTTCGGCTCTGCAACGTTAACCCTATTAACATTTGTGGGCGCCAGACCTACCTAGTAAACCGTTCATTAGGTCAATTGAACTAGTAGTTCCACCATGAGCATAAATACAAGATAAAGACAACGTCGCTATAAGTTGGATTTTATTATTATAATATGAATATATGTATATATACAAAAGTAGGTAAGACACAATTCTTAAAGTACACCACTAAAGGTGGCAATTAAAAGGGTGACCTGAATTTCAAGGCACTAAAGAACAATCGTTCTGAACTTAACCACACACTAATCAAGACCTGAATAATTAGGTATTAGGTTACTTTATAAGCTATGGATTAATCTAATTGACTCAACAATCTTCTTATAGAGTGCAACAACTGGCTTCCATAAGGGAAGTCACAAAGGTGAATACTTAGATCCAATCGTGTAGGTTTGATTCTAATATAATTAATGATTGCTAAAACTTGAAGTGCGTATTTGTTTAGATAATGATATTTGACTGCAACGAGTACAGGGTAACAGAAGTAAAGGGTTACTTTGGCCAAGGTAAGCTAGTCTGTGTAATTTGGTCATATGTTGTGTAATTGTTTCGCACCCTATACATGCACACGTCAATAATTTCGGTACCTTAGTCACAGTTTCCTGATAATGAATGTAAACGTTAAAAACTGTCATACACATATCTACAGTAATTGTTAAAGTGAACCATCAGGAAGCGGTTACTAGTTCCAAGTAAAATTTCATTAGTAACTCAAAGTTGCACGACCGTATCTTTACAAAGATTAAAACTTTGAATGTACGAGAGGTAAGAAAAGATATAAACTAAAGTAGCCTGACCTTTTTTTTATGAAAATAAATGCTCTCGCAGCTTATTTTTTCTAGGGAAATAAGCCAAAGACTTGGGATGTTACCATGTTCGACTTGATTGCCATAAAGTTCAGGTCCAGAACCGAGGAGGGTGCCTTTCGATAGGACGTAATAACTCCAACGTACTATTAGGAATATAACTATGTTTATGTAAACTTTACAACCACCATTTTTAAAGCTAAAAAGTTTCCGTAAATATGGTATATAATTGTGAAAATTTAATGTCTTACCTAGCTGTTATAGCTTGACTAATATATAAGACGAATAGAAATACTATGAGTACTCGGAGGTCAATTACTATATCCAATATAACAAGATTTTCTAGCTAAAAGATTTCCTTAAGTATGTTATATAATGATGCAAAATTAATGTCTTACCTAGCTTAATTAATCAGTGCGAAGAATAGAAGTTATATGATTATTTTAAGTTTAACAACTATATACAAGATACAGACATATACTAATTATATGTGCAATCTGTTCTTTTTTTTTATTCCCCCAAAGGGTAACGGTTGAATACCGATTCCAAAAAATAATTCGATTATAACAACCGTAATAATTACACTGGTTGTTAATTATCCCTTAACGGAAGACTTTCAATAAAATTTAGTCTTTAAACAACCCAGTGCAGAACAAAACTGAATTTTTATAAAGCAAAATGATTTATCAGAAACTCAGGAATTTTTAACAAAAATGATAAGGCTGGAAAGTTGTGACCTTTTGGATTGATCTTTCAAATATTTACTAATTTACAAAATTGAAGAAGAGTGTAGGCAACACACATTGCTGGGGTGATTTGTATTTACTGTTTGATTATTGAAATTATGATTAAAGAATGGACAATTATGTTGTTTATTATTTCTAAATCCTAAACTAATTAATGATATTTACATATTCTATTAAATATGACCGGTGAAACTAAAATTGTATCCCACAGCTGAGAAAATCGAGAAAAAGACTGTTGCAAATATCCCGGTCTGCCAGGGAAAAAAAAATTTGGGACAATTTTTTTTTTTTTTTTTTTTTTTGCGAAACGCCGGATAGGTGGCAACTTGAGAAGTAGTGGTGAATAACTTACTAACTAACAAACTAATTCTAACTAAAAATGCAAAATGAAGGCTGGTAGACTTCCGTCTAATTGGGGTCATCAATAAGATAGGGTTTTAGATCTTTGACATTATAGTTCCCCTTGTATACTCCATGTTTATCCTTGAGTTCATAATTCCAAGGATTTAAGCGTTTGCTTATAAAGAATGGACCAACATATTTGGGGGCCAGTTTAGCTGTGTAATGTTTGGATGCGTCTGATAACATAAAGTTTCTTTTAAATACCGGTTGGCCGACTATGTATTGTACATCTCGGCGTCTTAGGTTATAGGTAGAAGACATTTTAATTGATGCTTTGGTCAAAAGTTTCTTTACATCAGCGAACAGTTCTTTAAATCCGGCAATGCGATTACTGGACGTTGAGTGACGATCGACTTGAACATCTTCGAGGTTGTCTTTGAATTTAGAAGTAGTTCCATCTAAGTTCATTTCACAACCGAAATTAATAAAATATGGGGAATTGTTGGTGATCTCATGTTTTGACGAGCGAATTGCAGCGGCAACCTTAGGTAACAATGAGTTCCATTTTCGTTGGTTATCTTCAACGAAACACGAAATGGCAGTTTTTAATATTTTGTTTGTCCTTTCTGACGGGTTAGCCTGAGCGTGATAATATGACGTGTATCTGATCTTTACGTGATAATCGTTCATGATGTTGGTAAACTGACGTGATCTAAATTGGGGGCCATTATCTACTATTATGGATGATGGGACGCCAAAGAGTAATAAAACATTGTTTTCAATTAGTTTCGCAATAGCTGAAGCGGTAGCTGTTCTTAGAGGAAAAAATAAGGGAAACTTAGAAAAATAATCTACCACAACGAGTATGTAGTTATATCCATCTGATTTTGGGAGTGGACCCACGATATCGGCTGAGATTAGTTCCCAAGGCTTATTTACGTAAGTCCTACCTGTCATGAATCCAGCGGGAGGTTTGTTTTCAGGTTTGTGTTTAGCGCACGTTTCGCAGTTTCTGATGTAGCGAGCCACATCCGCGTGCATTTTGGCCAATAGTATAAATTTTTAATTTATGGAAGGTTTTGAAGATTCCAAGGTGACCTGAAGTTGGAGTATTGTGAGCTGAAAAAATTAATTGTGTTCTTTGGGGTTTAGGGATTACCTTTTTCCAAAAGTCGATTTCCGGTTCCACAAGATTGGGATATTTACCGGGTAAGTATTTATATATCGCGTCGCCTGACATTCTCCATTGAGAAAATTTTGTAGGGTTTTTGGCAATAGAATTTTTTAGAGTCGTATACCATTTGTCATTACCCATTTGTGTGTCCGGGTTTTGATCGATGGCTTCGATGATTGGGACCGAACGTGATAGACAATCCGGAACTACATTGTCTTTGCCTTTTCTATGGATAATTGTAAAGGTATATTGTTGCAAGGCTACTGACCATCTGCTTAAGCGTCCCCGAGGGTCTTTAAGATTACTAAGCCAAATTAAACTGTGATGGTCTGTGATAACGGTAAATTTTGCGCCTTCGATATAACAACGAAAGCGTTCGATTGCCCAGAGTACGGCGAGGCATTCTTTTTCGGTGATACTAAAGTTTTTCTCATTTCTTGATAGAGAGCGACTAATAAAGGCGACTACTTTCTCGCCATCTGGATGAGTTTGTGTTAGAACTGCGCCTAGTCCGAAGTTGGAAGCATCGCATTGTATGGTAAAGGGTAGTTCGAAGTCAGGGCAGGTTAATACTGGTGCCGATACTAAATATTCTTTTATCAGTTTGAACGAATTGTGCGCGTCTTCCGACCATTCAAATTTTACTTTCTTTTTTGTTAGGTTAGTGAGTGGAGCAGCAACGGTTGCGAAATTCGGTATAAACCGTCTATACCATCCTGCCATACCTAGATAGCGGCGCAATTGTTTTACATTAATGGGTGGAGGTATGTTTAATATAGCGCTGACTTTATCGTGGTCGACGTGTAAACCGTTTTCGTTAATCACGTAGCCAAGGTATTTAAGTTCGTGTCTGCAGAAGATACATTTGTCTCTATTAATTGTTAAGCCGGCTGATTTTAGACGGTTAATAACTTCAGTAATGAGTGAAAGGTGTTTGTCAAATTCTTGGGATAATATAATTATGTCGTCCATATAAACGAACACAAAAGGCTCGAGATCATGCGCAATTACTTTATCTATAAAGCGCTGCCATGTGCTAGGGGAATTAGAAAGTCCAAAGGGTAAGCGAGTGAATTGAAAGAGACCTCTATTAGGTACAGTGAATGCTGTGAATTGTTTGGATTCTTCTTCTAATGGAATTTGATAAAAGGCCGATTTTATGTCAATGCTGGTGAGATATTTTGCGTTACGAAGCTTGTCAAGAGTGGCAGTGACCTGTGGAAGGGGGGTAAGCATCATGTGTGGTAACTTTGTTTATTTTGCGAAAATCTACGCAGAATCTGTAAGAATTGTCTTTTTTTCTTGATAAGGATTATAGGTGAGGCCCAGGGCGACTGAGATGGTTCAACGATATTCTGACGAAGTAAATTATCCAGCTCATTGTCAATGTGTTTTTGCACTACCGGGCTAACTGGGTAGTAGCGCTGTTTGATGGGTTGAGAATTTGTTATGATGCGGTGTTTCACTAGATTAGTACAACCTATGGAGTCTGGCATGTCATGAAAGACGTCGTCGAGGACTTGTTTTAAGTGAAGTTGCTGTTGAGCGGAAAGTGAATTATAGGATGATATGTTAGGTGTTTTGGCTTCGATATTGTCTAATCTAAATTTCCATTCGTCTTCTGTTAGGTTAGGGATGATGTCCATTAACTTCCAAAATCCGCTCCAAGAATTAAAGTATGCTTTAGGTCAGGGATAATGAGTATGTCTATTATTTTTATTTTGTTTTTTAATTTAATAGGAACGTTTATTGTTCCAAATATTTTGCACGATTCGCCATTGGCGACGGTGACTTCAGAGATAGGAGGATCGTTAACAGGCAGGTTTAAGGGCAGTAATTTTGACCAACCTGAGCTACCAATTATGGTGCGGACGCGCCTGAATCGAGTAAGCCGAGCAGATCTATACCAAGAATGGATATCTTTAGGTAAGGCCTGTCATCGTTTTCATAGTGGGATAGGATGTAATCTAATATTGGTTTTGTTTTAGAAAGATATGTGGCCGTGTTATCGAGCGAAAAGGACGAGACATTTTTCCGACCGCAAAATGCCTGGGTTACTAGTTTTTTTGGATGAGAGTTGCAAGTTGGACATGTTCTGACAGTGTAGTTTGGTTTCTTGCATTTGAAGCAATAGCGTCTGGGAAAATTTCTACAATTAGGAGAGATGTGCCCAAAATTATTACAACGAAAGCACTTAATTTGTCTTTGGTCGTCAATAGCAAAGGTTGAACTGGTTGTAGGTTCTGAGTAGACACATGCGAGATCTTGTTCTAAGATATTTTTTGATTTAGGAGGTGGTGGTATATATTCATTTACGGAAATTCGATTTGCTTCCAGGTCTCTAGATAAGTCTAGCAGGTCGTTAACGGAATTAATATTTTTTTATATGGAGAGCTAAGCCTATTTTGTAGAATGGAGCCATGTTGTCAAGAAGGATTTTTAGACGGACTGATTCAGGTATTTTTATGGTAAGTCTTTGAAAATGGTTGTCCATGTAGGCAATGTATATACCCATAGGTTCGTCGGGATGTTGAGTTCGTTCTTTAATTTGTTTGAATAGCATGTCGTTATAATTACGGGGTTGAAATTCTTGTCTAAGCAGACCCGTAAGTGATTCCCAGTCAGTAGCTTTATTTTTATTGGCACGATACCAAATTAGAGCTATGTCAGAGAATAGGTCGGTTGCTGAATCGAATAGTTCTTTATCTGAGACGTGGCGTGAAATTTTGAGCTCATTAACTCGTTCTAAGAAAGCGCTTAGTGACAAGTCCGCTGGTTTTCCTGAGAATTTTAGATTCCATTTGATGACTGGAATGGATTTAATGTTTGACTGAAAATTTGCCGTGTTATGTTTAACAGGCGTCGAGGCAATGATTTCATGGGAAGACGAGTCGCTATCGGTATCCTCAAGGTTTAGCATGCTTATGTCTAGTGGTAATTGGGATTTATTAAAGCTAGCGCGAGAGAAAGCTTTGACTTTCTTTTCGCTGCTTGATTTGATGTCTAGAATGATAACTAGCAGTTCAGATTTCTTAGTATTATCTTCCTTGGCTTTTGGGGATATTCTATTGACGCGGTTAAAACAATGAGCGATTTTAGATTTAATTTTTTTATAGATATTATCATCTGATCCGTCGAAATTCTTTAGAATCTCTTGAAGTTCATCTATTTTACTTTGAAGGGCTGATAAATCTTCTTCTATGGAAAAGGGGTGAGGAGGATATTGTATGATTTGTCCTTCTTTTTCTAATTTTAATATGTTGCTAAGGGCTTTGCGCATTTCTTTAACTGTGGTGATGCTTGAGATGCCCCTAATCATTAACTCATATGAGAGTTCATCAGAAGAGAGCCTATTGATCTCGTAAGAAATTGATGCCATTTCTATTTATTTGTAAAATCAAATTTAGTTTTTACAATGAAAGAAGTTGGCGGAGTAATAAAGTTAATGGGAGAACGTTTGCTCAAATTATGAAGACCCACAATGTGCGAACGTAAACGCGAGAGAAAAAAAATTGAATAGTCCTTATAACTAAGTCTTACTAAGTAATTACTAAACACTAATGATTATTATACCCGTTTGTATATACAAAATACTATATAAAAAAAATTTATATTATTCCGAGGAAAAATAAATAAATTTTCCTAATAATAAGTATCGCACGTGAAGCTAGTTTGTTTATTTACTATAGAAAATCGCAAATAATAACAATAATAATAAAAAAAATGAGATAATGTTCCTACTAAAATTTGCCAAATATAATTTATTCTTTCCATTCACAGTAACAGCTTTAGTTGCCAAATATTAAAATGCTGTAAAAGATTTATATGGTAATTTGTGATTTTTTTTTGTCAGGTGTTAAGTTTGCGTCACCGTACCGTAAAAGGTATATAATTATATAAGAAAAGGTAGCACCTATTTAAACAGCGTTGCAGATTTCGTTGGGCGCCATATTATTTTGCGGCAATCGTGGCGCGATAACAAATAAATCTATGCAGGTGGAGATGATACGTGTGCTCGGCTAACGTTAGATGGTGAAGGAAACGGAGCGGGTTCGGCTCTGCAACGTTAACCCTATTAACATTTGTGGGCGCCAGACCTACCTAGTAAACCGTTCATTAGGTCAATTGAACTAGTAGTTCCACCATGAGCATAAATACAAGATAAAGACAACGTCGCTATAAGTTGGATTTTATTATTATAATATGAATATATGTATATATACAAAAGTAGGTAAGACACAATTCTTAAAGTACACCACTAAAGGTGGCAATTAAAAGGGTGACCTGAATTTCAAGGCACTAAAGAACAATCGTTCTGAACTTAACCACACACTAATCAAGACCTGAATAATTAGGTATTAGGTTACTTTATAAGCTATGGATTAATCTAATTGACTCAACAATCTTCTTATAGAGTGCAACAACTGGCTTTCATAAGGGAAGTCACAAAGGTGAATACTTAGATCCAATCGTGTAGGTTTGATTCTAATATAATTAATGATTGCTAAAACTTGAAGTGCGTATTTGTTTAGATAATGATATTTGACTGCAACGAGTACAGGGTAACAGAAGTAAAGGGTTACTTTGGCCAAGGTAAGCTAGTCTGTGTAATTTGGTCATATGTTGTGTAATTGTTTCGCACCCTATACATGCACACGTCAATAATTTCGGTACCTTAGTCACAGTTTCCTGATAATGAATGTGAACGTTAAAAAACTGTCATACACATATCTACAGTAATTGTTAAAGTGAACAATCAGGAAGCGGTTACTAGTTCAAGTAAAATTTCATTAGTAACTCAAAGTTGCACACGTATCTTTACAAAGATTAAAACTTTGAATGTACGAGAGGTAAGAAAAGATATAAACTAAAGTAGCCTGACCTTTTTTTTTATGAAAATAAATGCTCTCGCAGCTTATTTTTTTTCCTAGGGAAATAAACCAAAGACTTGGGATGTTACCATGTTCGACTTGATTGCCATAAAGTTCAGGTCCAGAACCGAGGATGGTGCCTTTCGATAGGACGTAATAACTCCAACGTACTATTAGGAATATAACTATGTTTATGTAAACTTTACAACCACCATTTTAAAGCTAAAAGTTTCCGTAAATATGGTATATAATTGTGAAAATTTAATGTCTTACCTAGCTGTTATAGCTCGACTAATATATAAGACGAATAGAAATACTATGAGTACTCGGAGGTCAATTACTATATCCAATATAACAAGATTTTCTAGCTAAAAGATTTCCTTAAGTATGTTATATAATGATGCAAAATTAATGTCTTACCTAGCTTAATTAATCAGTGCGAAGAATAGAAGTTATATGATTATTTTAAGTTTAACAACTATATACAAGATACAGACATATACTAATTATATGTGCAATCTGTTCTTTTTTTATTCCCCAAAGGGTAATGGTTGAATACCGATTCCAAAAATAATTCGATTATAACAACCGTAATAATTACACTGGTTGTTAATTATCCCTTAACGGAAGACTTTCAATAAAATTTAGTCTTTAAACAACCCAGTGCAGAACAAAACTGAATTTTTATAAAGCAAAATGATTTATCAGAAACTCAGGAATTTTTAACAAAAATGATAAGGCTGGAAAGTTGTGACCTTTTGGATTGATCTTTCAAATATTTACTAATTTACAAAATTGAAGAAGAGTGTAGGCAACACACATTGCTGGGGTGATTTGTATTTACTGTTTGATTATTGAAATTATGATTAAAGAATGGACAATTATGTTGTTTATTATTTCTAAATCCTAAACTAATTAATGATATTTACATATTCTATTAAATATGACCGGTGAAACTAAAATTGTATCCCACAGCTGAGAAAATCGAGAAAAAGACTGTTGCACCATTCGATATATAGAAGTATTGGAAGATGTGCTTTTGCCTTCAATTAATATTTTATGCCCGGAAGAAGAAAGTGATGGACCGACCACTTTTGCCCAAGACAATTGCAGTTTCCATACTGCATGACGAGTTATGGATTGGTTCGCAGATAATGCTGGCCATATATAATTGCTGCGTTGGCCCAGTAAATCTCCAAATTAGATCCAATCGAGAACCTTTGGGCCGATATGGTAAGGAACTGAAACGATCATAACTACAATGGCATTCGCGATAGGACTGTTAATGATCGTAGGATTTGGGAAAGTTTTCGTTTTGGAAACCGTTGCCAACGGGCAGGGTTGCGTCAAGGAATGCAGGCTTGTATTGAAAGTGAAGGATTTTAGATTAATTATTGAACTGTGGTTAGATAGTATTATTTTGTTATATGTGTTTCGTGTTTGCTTTTAGTTAAATCGTTAACTCTGTTGTAATGCTAATAATAATACATAATAAATATAAAAGATAGAAAGAAATCGACTTTTTAAATTTAATTTCCATTTTTATCGTTCAAAAACAGTTTTTCATTTTTGCATGTAAAACTGCCACTTTTATATTAATTCGATTTTTAGCGATACTTGTGCCTATCAATGATCTATAAAGTTAAAGGATTTCTTATATTTAAATCAAAATGAATGGGAAATTATATTCCAAATAACGTGTTTTTAAAACACGCACCGTATTATCAAGGAAATAATGAAATCAAAACAATTTGGAATTGCATACAACTTGTATTTCTTCTAATCAGTATAATTGTATCGTAGATTAATTGATTTTTTATTTTTGTGTAACAATTTCATTGAAGTTAATTCATATTAAAAATATATTACTCCTATTATCAATTCGTGTATGTGAAGGAAAACAACTGGCTTGGAGCTGTTTTAAATTCCTTAAAGTAAACCATAGTTATATTTAAATTTATTATCGAATTCCATTATAAAGCAGTAAAAATAAGATCCTTTCTTTGGTTTTATAAATGCACATATTTAAATTCATTAAAAATATAGAAAATATAATCCTTCTTTTTATAGAAAAGATTTTCAAGTCAGTTTGGAACCAGGCATTACGTATTTTGATAAGAATTATTTAAACAAACTGGTTGTTTAAGAAAATATCTACGTGCCCGTAATATAATGGAAAATTTACCTATTACAATACGTTCTTGGTTATTGCTAACAGTTAAAGGGTGTCCAAAATTTTTACGTTAGATCGCCTCAGGGGGTGGGCTTTTTCATTAACGTCGGGTGTACGTACTAAAAATGTTGTATTTAAGCTTGTTATCATTTCTCCTGAGCTGAATAGATTTTGGAAGAAATTGAGTGACGGAGAGGGGGGATTTATTAGGAGCTGTTTTTGATTTTTATCAAATATTTCTGAAACAGTAATATATTTCAAATATATAAAAATACCAATATATAGACCTTAATCATATCTATTAATTATGTTCTATCCAATTTTTTGATACGACGTTTAATTTAGCTACAAAAAAATTCCTAAGGTAGAACTTAACTGCTCATATTTTACCAATATCTGACCAATGATTAATTTTGTAAGAAAATGTGTAGAGATATTTTTTAGTGAAAATTTAATTTTACATAACTTTTCTTTATAAAGTTTCTTAATATATAGCGAAATAAGTGTAAAAATTAAATAAATATGATTGAAAATGCTTAAAGAGTATTATAGATATTTGTATAGAAGTCTAAAACGTCTGTTTGGCGCAAATTATTGCTTTTGTCGTTACAATGTTGCTTATTTTCGTAGGCATATATACTGTCGGTAATGCTCCTTCCAAAATAGCTACATTTTTGAGATTTCCAAACCCAAAGGAATACGCAGGGCGTTATTTTAGGCGTAGTTCGGCGACTTTGCTAGCTAATGAAGGTGCTCACATCATAAACTTAAAACGACATGGTGGTTGGAGTTCATCTCAAGTTGCTGAAGACTACATTGAGTATTCAGTTCAGAATAAAATTGATATACCTAACAGAATTCAAAAAGCAGGTAGCTCAATTATCTCAGAAACTCATTGTAATGTAAGCAATTCGAAAAATATCACGTCACCGAATAATTTTGATATACCATGCTTACTGATAAGTAATGCTAATAAATATAACTGTAAATAATAATGAATGATAAATACAATTATTAAAAAATAATGTTTATATTCCTTTGTTAAAATTAGTTAATAAAGAGTTCTTGCTATAAAAATGTAAACTGAATAATGTAATGTTTACGGTACAACACTGTGCCTGTTTTAAATAAAATATTGTACGCAATACGTCCCAAAAGTGCTTTTACTGGACTCGCCGGCTTCCAGGATTCGCCTGCGGCTGGCACCGGAATTTGCCTACTCGTCCAGTAAAAGACCACTTTCGGGACTTGTTACGTAAACTACTATTGTTTTAATTTATGAATGAGAATTTTTGAAAAATTCACGAATTAAGCGAAATCCTATAAAATAAATTTTAACACCCTTACGGTCAAAATACTTAATGAAATTCATTTCATGCCTTAGTTTGTGTTTACTTTGTAATTATGTTTTTGTTAATGGCGAAATGTTTTTAAAATTACAGAAATTTAGGAAGAAAGTAAACGTTGCGCAATCCTTTATGCTTTCTCTGATTTATCCAACTTAAATGTTTGGCTTGACATTGAATTAAACTGTGTTGTTCAGACCTTACTTATTTGATTTGAATGAGTGTTACTTAATGTTTGATGTATGAGCACCAAAACATTACCGAATGCCTTTAAAGTTTGTAAAGAGCTGTAACGTGCAAAAATCGATATCATATCTTCTTCGGATCGATATCGGATCTTTTCTTTGATTACTGTTCCTATAAATTAACTAAATAAGTAACTGTGAATTGAACATTTAGTATTGTGATTTAATGGTTACTCGTAACTTATTTCTCTACCATGATCTAAATTTTCTGTATTTATTGCCTTTACCATTTACGTTACAATTTGTAATTAATTAAATTATGTCGTTTTCGTATTTACCTTTCTTATTTTATAAAAGTTCATACTAGCGCCATCTATGCAATGTACGTGGGTTCTGGTTAACTTCAAATTTATACATTATATATGTTACTTTGCAAAACTGCACTAGATGGTGATACCATTAAATAATTACATATTACTAAAATTTCTTTATTCGAAATGCATCTGTTTAACATTTTTATTATAACCAAAATATGATAAGAAAAACATTGTGTGATGTGAACACATTTTAGTAAATTTCTCTTGTTGCTATTTGTTCAGTGTATTTCACCGTTTTTATACGAGAATTTTTCATAGAAAATGTTTCTTTAGTTTATAAAGTAATATAATTGCTATTTACGCGGATCTAAAATAATGTTACTTGCACAAAACTTTGCTCTGTTTCTTCAACCTCGTTGTAATTAGAATCGCTCTCTTTCAGGATTACTATACGATAATTAAATGCTGTTTTCTTAAAAGAATCAAATTTAACCAGATCGTGTTGGATCTTCACATAGAGCTCGTCTGCTATCTACAGAGGCAAAATAACGTTATAATGTTATTATATCCCTTACCTTATTTTTAGCTTCTTTTTCTTCTTCTTGTCTTTATTGTCGATGTTGAGATGTACCTTTTCGTCTTGCTTTTGGTTTTGCTACGATGTTATTTTAATTGGGACTACTTGTAAATGACTGAGAGCTTCAATTACTTTTGTCTCGTTATCGTTGATGTTACATTGTCACTGGAGATTATGAGGATGGAATTTAAACCGTACTAACTAAGGCTCAAG
Organism: Vesta saturnalis; assembly: GCA_036346205.1. Taxonomy (NCBI): domain Eukaryota; kingdom Metazoa; phylum Arthropoda; class Insecta; order Coleoptera; family Lampyridae; genus Vesta; species Vesta saturnalis. The sequence goes on from JARFJB010000827.1 coordinate 1,443,115, forward strand.
TACTCGTTCAATACAGGTCAGATTTTTCCTTTATCGCCTGTACTAATAAACATTGTATTGCTAAGTTTACTTTCGAACATATCATCTGTCATACGCTGCCTTCAGCAGGGATAACTACACCATCTACACAAAAGTGCCTTTAAATTAACCATATTACAAAGAATGTTAATAAATTGTTTACCTTTGTTACAACCTCGGAGTCATATTGATATCCGAATCCATTTAATTATGTAAAGATTTCCCTAATATAGGTTATAGTTTGATCAAACCATTAACTACTATTTTGTGCACTTAATTTAACCAAACTTATAGTAATTATTACTGAACTTTTACATAAAACACCCAGTGCTGTGTTAGTATTTAGCGTCCATTTTTATATTATTTTATTAGTTACTGCTTACACTACCTTACGCAGTAGCAGAAACCCGAAACATAAATTGTGTGTATACCGGTTGTCTATGTCGTATTATTTATACTATGTTTGTTAACCAAGTACAAAATTTCTTTTCTTAGGGATAAGAGTGTTCAGATCATTAGTATCTAATTTTTCTTGATTAAGTATTTGTATAGACATGCTAGGATTAATATGGTGAACTGAACAATCTTCTCCGATTAAATAGACAATTGAAGTTGTGTTATAGTATAACGAAAGGCAAGTTAGATCGTTACCTTTCTACGTCAACTATTGCTGTTATATATATATATATATATATATATATATATATATATATATATATATATATATATATATATATATATATACCTTTTCACGGTTACGTTGATGAAAGATCTTTCAGCGTACCAGTGAGAAGCCTTACGTTCTTTTATTGATATGTCTAAATTTAAAGGTGAGGCTATCACAAGCAAAATATCGCGACTTGCCCTCTTCAGTATTAATATTGGTGTTCAACTATGCAGCTTTACTATTTTTGTATGGTGATATTAAGATAAATTTATATTTAGCACCGTTTTGGAGAAAAATTGCATGTTTGATATGCATGCACCATTTGTTTAGTCCGGAAAAAACTAGTCATTTATATAGTGCATGTAAAAATACAACATATCCATTGCCTTATTGGTTATTATTATTATTATTATTATTACATATATTAAAAGTTACATACAGTATTCATTGTTGGGAAACTTATCAATAAATTTACCCTTGTTGAGGGAACTGTCGTTCATTTTCTGTTCCTGTTGCTTCCCTGGTTCAAGTTTTATAGGGGCCTCTCCCTCAAGAAATAATATTTTTTTTCTTTAAAGCTTGTGGCGCCTATTTCTTGTCTGTTCTCCCTATCTTTCTGTCTACAATTTTGTTCTTGCTTTCGAACTAACTTAGCTATCTATTTACTCCGAATCAGCGCTTCAAAAAACTCACGCTATCCGACTGCTCTGCGGTTTCATGTCCGTTTGACTGAGTTACTAGTCGAGCTAACTAATTTCTCCAATTTTATGTGAGGTGGTAGGTTATACAAGTGGCGGAGCCTTATCGCTTACATAACGTAAATAATTATTTAACCATTTTATTTAGTTGTAAGGATTTAGATTTAATGAACAATCAGTTTTATCCCCTCTGCCAACGATTCGAAAACTGTTGAGAGCATTTCTGCATCAGAATTTCCCACCGTTTCCAACTCTTTTGACGGGCGTTTGTCTGACGTATCATACGAGAGATCACGGTGGTATTTTTTTAAGTAAATATATCTGCCATCAAAGGTAAATTAAAAAAATTGAGTATAGTTTTAGAAAAATGTTAACAGGCCTCTTCATATAGTGGATAAGTGAAAATTCTTTTTTATCTACCACAGAAAAAATGTTAAGGATTACTTCTCATATCTGTGAAGTGAAGTACATTCGCGCCTAGAAGATACTTCAAGAAACATTTAGAGTAGTATGTAAAAACAATTTGTTTAATATTAAAAAGCTGTTTCGTGTCAACATAAAATTGGAGTATACTAGATTTAGTGGGACTACTGTTCAAGGAAAGAATATACTCATTTTAATCTAAAGAGGTAAATGTGATAAAGAACGTACACCATATCCCTAAAATTTCAGAAACAATGTGGATTGTGAGTCATTTGAATAAAGAAACTCTTTCTATACTTGACGTGCAGTTGGTTCTGCCTCATGCGATAGATGCAGATCGTTACAATTTTAATAAAATGGACAGACACAAACGACGTAATAGAAAAATATCACTTAACAAATGTAACAATGGCCCATTGTGGGTCTTTTAAAAATTCAGAACTTTTTAAACTTCTTGTGCATTTTTAATGCAATAATTGCTAGCTACAATACTTCATTAGAACACATGTTAAGTGTTTAAAAATATTTAACATGACATAAACAAGCTTGTTTCAAAATGTAACAGAAAATTGATATATAGCTTTATGTGATTGTTCCATTATTTAGCTCATTACTAATTTAGATAAATGTTCTAGTTCTTTAATAACATGTTCAGCTAAATTTAGTATCAAAATGGCGATGTGACAATTGATCAACTGTGCGGTGCTTTATGATGCGTCATTTAGGTTTCCTCCAATGTCTGCATAAGATGTGTGCGTGTGTGCTTTAATAGACATGTGTGCAGACAGTGTGTGTGCATGCGTGTGTGCAGAGTGAAAAATGTGTGTGCCTCGTATGCAGTAAAGAGTGTGTGCGTGTGCGTATGTGCGTGTGTGTATGTTGTAGTTGTGTGTGTGTGCGGTGTGCGTTGTGCTTGTGTGTGCGTGTCGTGCGTGTGTGCGTGTGACGTGTTGCGTGTGTGCGTTGTGACGTGTGTGCGTGTGCGATGGCGTGTGCGTGTGTGCGTGTGGGTGTGTGTGTGCGTGTGCATGCGGCTGGTGCGTGTGTGTGTGCGTGTGCTGTGTGTGCGTGCCTGTGTCGTAGTGTGTGCTGTGTCGTGTGTGTGCTGTGTGCGTGTTCCGTGTGCGTGGTTTGACTGTGCGTGGTGTGTGTGTGCGTGTGTTGTTTGTGTGCGTGGCGTGTGTGCGTGTTGCGGTGTGCGTGTGAGCTGTGTGCGTGTTGCGTGTGCGTGTGTGCTGTGGTGTGTGCGTGTGTGCGTGTGTGGTGTGTGCGTGTGTGCGTGTGCGTGTGTGCGTGGTGCGTGGTGGTGTGCGTGTGTGCGTGTGCGTGCGTGTGCTGTGTGTGTCGTGTGCTGCGTGTGCGTGTGTGCGTGTGTGTGTGTGTGCGTGTGTTCGTGTGTGCGTGTGTTGTGCGTGTGTGCGTGTGTGTCGTGTGCGTGTGGCGTGTGTGTCGTGCGTGCGTTGTGCGTGTGTGCGTGTGTGCGTGTTGCGTGTGTGCGTGTGTACGTGTGTGCGTGTGTGCGTGTGTCGTGTGTGTGTGTCGTGTGTGTGTCGTGTGTTTGTGCAGTGTGCGTGTGTGTCGTGTGTGCGTGTGTGCGTGTGTGCGTGTGTGTGTAAGCGTGTGTGGGAGTGTGAGAGCGAGTGTGCGAGTGTACGTGTCCTTGTGTGAGCGTTTGTCAGTGACTGGGCGAGCGCGGTCGTGTGCCTGTGTGCGTGAGCGCGTTTGCGTGTGGCGTGTGTGCGTGTGTTCGTGTGTGTGCGCGTGTGTGCGTGTGTGCGTGTGTGCGTGTGAGCATGTGTGCGTGTTTGCGTGTGTGCGTGTGTGCGTGTGTGCGTGTGTGCGTGTGTGCGTGTGTGCGTGTGTGCGTGTGTGCGTGTGTGCGTGTGTGCGCGTGTGTGCTGTGTGCGTGCTGTGTGCGTGTGTGCGTGTGCGTGCGTGCGTTCGTGTGTGCGTGTGTGCGTGTTGCGTGTGTGCGTGTGTACGTGTTGCGTGTGTGCGTGTGTTGGTTTGTGCATGTGTGCGTGTGCGTGTGTGCTGTGTGTGTTGCGTGTGTGGGTGTGTGCGTGCTAGTGTGCGTGTGTACGTGTACCTTTGTGAGCGTTTGTCAGTGACTGGGCGAGCGCGCGTGTGTGCCTGTGTGCGTGAGCGCGTTTGCGTGTGTGCGTGTGTGCGTGTGTTCGTGTGTGTGCGCGTGTGTGCGTGTCTGCGTGTGTGCGTGTGAGCATGTGTGCGTGTGTGCGTGTGTGCGTGTGTGCGTGTGTGTGTGTGCGTGTGTGCGTGTGTGCGTGTGTGCGTGTGTGCGTGTGTGCGTGTGTGCGTGTGTGCGTGTGCGCGCGTGTGCGTGTGTGCGTGTGTGTCTGTGTGCGTGTGTGCGTGTGTGCGTGCGTGCGTTCGTGTGTGCGTGTGTGCGTGTATGCGTGTGTGCGTGTGTACGTGTGTGCGTGTGTGCGTGTGTTAGTTTGTGCATGTGTGCGTGTGTGCGTGTGTGCGTGTGTGTGTATGCGTGTGTGGGTGTGTGCGTGCTAGTGTGCGTGTGTACGTGTACCTTTGTGAGCGTTTGTCAGTGACTGGGCGAGCGCGCGTGTGTGTGCCTGTGTGCGTGAGCGCGTTTGCGTGTGTGCTTGTGTGCGTATGTGGCTGTGCGCGTGTGCGCTTCTGTGTGTATGTGCGTGTGTGCCTGTGTGCGTGTGTACGTGTGCGTGTGTGTGCGTATGTATGTGTGTGCGTGTTTGTTTATGTGCGTTTGTACGTGTGTTCGCTTGTGTATTCTACACTTATTAATGCATTCTAAGATTTTATGTTTGCTAATGCTTTGTACTGAAGATTAATTTCGTGAATCAAGCAGATTTTGAAGCAACTAAATGAGGCTATTTTCCTTCAATGTACAATAGTGACGCGTCTAAGTAGCCCACGACAAATGAGCGCTGACATAAATACTCCGACAGAATAGCTTCTAGACAAAACGGGCCCCGACATAATAGCCCATAAAAAATGGCCTTTAGACAAAATGGCCCCTGAAATGTAGCCCATCCAATAATTTCCTGCGAATGTTTTCTTATATTAATTGTCTCATTTTTTGTGATGTACCTTAGAAAAATGCTTGTGTGTGATATAATCTTAGGTTTCAAAATATTAAACATAATTATACTTTTTCGTAATGTGGTGATGACTGAAAGTGGTCGTTATTGTATCATTAGAGAAACTATACATTTGTTGAATTAGTAAAGAAAGACAGATCATTTTGATTACGAGTTTGGGAAAAATACAAATACCAGTAAATGATGGGACGCGCATTCTTATTAACGTTATGAATTGTTTTAATTCATGCAGGACGCGAGGATTCGAGATTTAAGCTTGAAACGCGTATCTCAAGCTTACATTAAATTATATAAAAACGAAAACTAAAACAATTACAGTACGAAAATGTTCACAGAAAATACATACGTTTTCATGTGAATAAAAGTAATTTTTAATCTAATGATGGATTCCTGCATGTTACACTTGAACATTTTGACTGTAGGTTATTTTAGGGTCCGGCTATTCTGTCAAGGCCGTTTTGTCTAAAGCCTATTTATTCGGGGCTATTATGCCGAGGGCCGTTTTGTTGGGGCTACTGTGTTGAGGCCTTTTAGTCACGGCTCGTTTTGATATCGCACCCATATTTTTATACTCTAACGACTGTATCGTCATAAGGACTCTCTTCACTTCATCAGATCTATACTGCAATTTATTAGAGCAATAAATCGTAATAATTATATCCCCAGGCTAGCTCTTTAATATAACGAACATCATCTAGTTATATTCTACGTTCAATAAAAATTGTTACACTTTGACCAATAACAATTATTTATATTCAGCAAGCTCATGACTTGTCTACGATATCGTGTGTTGATACTGATTTATTGGTAATATTATTTTTTTTAGATCAATGCATCAATAAAACTAACTAGAATTGAAGTTAGTATTAACTTTAGTTCTAAATTATTTAAGTAATTATAGTAGATGGTTGCTCAATCTATCTATCTATCTATCAGTGGTGTGTTATACACTCCCTACACTTAGGAACAATGACAAAAAAATTATGTCTTTGATCTCTTTAAATCTAAAACAATTGAGATATTTAAAAATTTACATTGATGTTTTAAATTTTTTGCCAAATTCAGAGAATTTCTATGCCACAATCAATTTAAGTACAATTGAAGGCTCTATTCGCTACCAAGATTGAGTGAACCTAAATACTTCTTGCCAATATAATAATAATGTAATATCGTGATAGTGTGTATTTAAATTTGCATTAAGGTACAAATGGGCTACACCAATTTAAACAGTAATTATAAGTGTAATAAATTTATGGTATAAACGTCACAGACATAAAATTGAAATCTTTTATATAATCATATCATCCCTAATCCAGCTATATTTAAACTAAGTACATATAACGTAGATTAAATGGTTGAGTTCTGGTACAACCTATTTACTATATCAATAAGTTTAATGAATATAGAAAAAGGTTATTTTTGCTAAATTCAGTTGGCGCAAAAGTTACGTGTAAAACTAATACTATAAATTTTATCGATAAGTGGCGCCTCTATATTTTGCCTTTCAAACTAAAATAAGTTACAGTTTGACCAATGACGGTTCGTTATTTTTTATAATTCTAAATTGAATATTAATTTATTTTTAATATAAACATTAATTTATACATTGCTTTAAAACTCATTTAATACTCCTTAATGTTAAATTGTAAACTTATTTTGAACTTGACTATAAGATTTACGCTATATTTATACAGAATGGGTTAATGTATTTGCAATTTATTTCAACCCATACCAATGGGTTAATTATTAAACAATAGAATTTCTGTTACAAGATACATATTCATACATGAATATTTTTTCCTAATTTAATGAATATTATATTTTTTTGAGTCGACAGCAAAAGTACTGAACAACTAAACCTCACACAAACGAATTGCTAATAAAATAATGTTGAATTCAGATTAACAAAAAAAATGTAACCAAACAAAATGTTATTATAATGTTCAACTATACTCGGAATAATTTGGTTTGGAAGTTTTGTGGATCACATTCCAATATCGTCACTTGTATAATCACATTAACATAGCTAGGTTTATTAATATTTTCCCGAAGTGCCCGCATTCATCTTATTCGATAGTAAATCTGCATACGATATTTTAACTTTCCTGTATCCTTCAGTTTAGCCAATCCTTGTTTGTTATTAAGCTCTCGACCAACCCTAATTATATTATATTTATTGTAAAGCCTTAGCATTATACCCAAACGTTCAAACTAATTGAATTAAAATTAAAAACTAAGCCTAATATTTTAAATTATGTACAAAACCTTAAACTGTTGACCATAACTTGTACATCCCTTTCCTTGGAGCTGTTTAGGGTATATGGTCAAAATTAAGGCCGAAAGGCGGCATCAATATAACAACAACGATCGGTATTTCATCATTAGCGGCATTGATGTATTACAATACTTATATTGCCATTATGTTGATTATGATGTATTATGATTTTATCTTCAATAACAAAACACAGGATTATAAAATTTAATAGACACACGTTTTAAATAAAAATATCACCTTTAACTATGCCTCTATACACTACTTTCACATTGCACAGTAGGACTGGGCGCCCCTGCAATACCTGTGAATGTTATAGCATTGTTTTTCAATAGGAAAATATTGGGATGGCAAGTAACAAATTGTTAAAAATGACATTATCAAAACTTGCTTATTATTTTCTTTTATATAGCACATGAGTGAGTGAGTGAGTGTAATACGCACCTTCATTCAATTTGGACTCCGATAACTATGAGAGTTGAACCGTATAAAATTATTCAAATACGTAACATCATGACTGAAAAGATCCAAATAAGATTTCTTTTTGTCCAAAATGTTTTTCAAGCCGTTGTGTGTGGTAAGCGGCTGTGGTGATCGTATTCGTTTGTTTTATAGACAATCTAAATTGAAAATTTTAATATATTGCCATTGAGCCTGACAAAACAGACAAGAATCGATGAAGTAATCGAATTATTGCATGCAAAAAGGGTAGAAATGCTTACCAAAAGATTTACCAAAAGTATTGTGATTAGAAAAAGTTTCGGAAGTAGTAGTCTTAAAGTACATAGTGGAAATCGAAATCCTACAAAACTTCGTGTTTCTGAAGCTAGTAGTCGATGTTGAAAGAGAGTTCGAATAATTTTGGCAATGCAGCTATTAAAAAGTTAGTAATGTTTCCGTTAAATCACACTTTCATACTTATAAATCGCGAATCTTTACTATCATAAACAGAAAACATCTAAATAAGATAGATAAGATAAGACACAGCAGTAAATACCTTCTGAAAATATGCCTGAAGACTGTTACAACTAACCAATAAAAATTCTTTAGAAAAAATTTTAGGTCAAACTTAGCTATAGCAATTCCGCCAAAATCGGTTCGAATATCTGAAAATGGGAGTTTGACTACTAGACCAACTTCTTCCTGAGCAGTTGTGGATTCAACAGTTATCAGTTTTAGACAGGAAGCGTCCAAAATTGTCCCTTCGGCCAATGAATTCTGAAATTTAGTGCGTTAGTTGTTTAGTATGAATTAAATTGTTTGCGTTATAGTTTCCATTCTATATCTAAAGTTCCGCGATTATAACACTCGCATGACACCGTCGGGGAACGTCACCAACTAGTGAGTTCTTAAAGCCGCTATTGCTAAACAAAAAGTACTAGAAAGTGTCCTGAGTAAGGTTATCAACTTAGAATTATATAAATGTCTTTACATATCCCTCTTCGTCCAATGACTATACTTCTATTAACCTAAGTATCAATGTTTGTTTGTGCTTAAAAATTTACACGGTTTACCGGAAGACATGTTTTGTTTAAGCTACTATCGCAAAATATGTAAATATTTCTGACAGTTATTATATTTTGTTATGAACGAATAAGTTCAAAAGTAATTAAAAGTTATTATTAATTTTATTAAATACATAAATATAAAGTTTACATCGAGTAGGATTTGGACCTACGAAATGTACTTTGCTAGGGTACCGCGTCAACCAACTGAGCTATCGAGATACAAGTCCCAATCGATGTAAATTTTGTCTTTAGGTATGTAGAACTGATGTAAATTCTAAATATACTCAGATTATAGTCAAATTACTTATATTAATGCAATGTGAGCGTGCAATATCAAGGCAATGACGGTTCGTTATTTTTTATAATTCTAAATTGAACATTAATTTATTTTTAATATAAACATTAATTTATACATTGCTTTAAAACTCATTTAATACTCCTTAATGTTAAATTGTAAACTTATTTTGAACTTGACTATAAGATTTACGCTATATTTATACAGAATGGGCTAATGTATTTGCAATTTATTTCAACCCATACCAATGGGTTAATTATTAAACAATTGAATTTCTGTTACAAGATACATATTCATACATGAATATTTTTTCCTAATTTAATGAATATTATATGCAATATCAAGGCAACTTGACTAATATTAAGTTTTGTTATGAACGGATAAGTTTAACAGTAAATATGTAATTAAAAATTATTAATAATTTTATTAAATACATAAATAAAATTTTTACCTTGAGTAGGATTTGAACCCACGACATGTACTTTATTGGTTCATAACAATTTTGCTTTGAACCTACTAGGTTCAAATTCTACTCTAGGTAAACTTTTTATTTATATATTTAATAATTTTTAATTACATATTTCTGACAGTTGTCAATAATAATATTAATAATATAGTCTAATACGCAAGACGTGATCGTGTGACTTTAATTCAGCGTCTAAAGTTTGCTCTATGAAAATGTGAGTTTTTATGTCATATTAGTTTAATATATGTTATATAAAATCTATAAGTTTCGACAATATTACCGTTATAGTCGTAAGCACACAATAAAACCTTTACAAAATTAATAAAGTGATAATATTTTGATTCATCTGACATCTGATACCTCTGATTATACAGAGTGATCAATCTCAAATGTATACCACGTGATCAAAATATTTAAGTTGGTACCACTGATAGGTTGGTAAGAAGCTGTATTGCTCTAGTTACTCTAGAGCATGGTTCGAGTAAAAACTACGATCAGTTTCAAATCTGTATGAAGGCCATTAACTTATACATATTATAAAATATTATCTTAATTTAAATAATGGCTATTTTGTATTTGATTAGACTGCATCCCTATAAAATAGAACAAAATAAATAAAATATTATTTAATGATTGGATTAAATCATTACAAAATAATGAATCTTAAGTATTTAAATGTTATAATTTCATTATAATTAAATAAAATTTACAGTACATGTTTGAAAATGGCATGACGATTAAATTCGATATCACAATGTGAAATTCAGAATATATAGTTTGATATAGACAGTTTGTAAATAACTCAAGAAAATACAAAAGTGAAAAATGAAGGTATAATATGACATAAACTGGCATAAACTAAAACGATTAAAACTACACTAAAAATCCAAAGCAGCCAACTGCAAAACACAACAATATTAACAACTAGGGATTTTTGTCATACCACTACAGTACACTTGAGATTGATCACGTTGTAACATAGGCATGATTCCAATTTTAATAACACCCCTTTCTTCCATTTTGTTTCGAGTGGCTACAGAAACACGACGTTCATTTAAATCATTGTTAAATTAAAATTAGCACACTAATTAAGGCCGATCCCTAGCTATTGTAATGTAATTACTTGACACTTAACGTATTTAGCTACAACCTGATATACTCCACAGCGAGGAATACTAATCTATGGAATAATTCCACCAATCCAAAAACTGAAACTTTGACTGATAGATAACCAAATCCAACCAAATCTAATAGTTTTGATGTGGCGATTAGTAATTAGGTGGCGACTAGGGACAATGAAAATTATAACCTCAATCTGTCTAAAGGAAAATTAAAATCTACGGGAACCTAGGATTCTTTCAATGGATTGTAGACTAACATAGCTTGGATCCTAGGTTACCGCAGATTTTAATTTTCGTTTTTATTTTCATTTTTTTGGACAGATTCAGGTTTTCATTGGCCACACTTCGCGTGCCCTAGCCACGCCCTAGTAATGAATGGCCATCAGACTAATCTTCTTAAGTACTATTTGTAATCTTACTAATCATTAAAATGAAAACCAAAAAACCGGATTAAAGGCCTATCAAACGAATAATTAGTCAGATTACTTACAAATTTAGTGAAATAAACAATAGATACATACCTATAAGAGTTCAAGATGGTTGTATGCCAGCATACCTACATACCAAATATACAAAGAGTGCAGTACCAATTAACAACATAGAGCAAGTGCTTAAGTATTATTAGCTATGCTGTTTAATCTGCTTATCGTACTCCTGCGACTTTCACTAAACCAAAAATTATTACTTTAATGAAAATTGACCGGAATTTTCAACAATCGTTTGTAATCAATAAAAATTAATTGCATTTGATTGTGTGCTTATCACGAATATAAAAGTAAACGGAAGTTTTACGTATCTAAATAATGTATTGTAAATATTTTAGTCTCTCTGTGCATTTGTATTTTACATTTAAAACCTTCCCCAAAAGAATTTTCGGAAAGGATGATTATGCGTAACAATCTTCATTCACAGTTAGTAGTGACATGCACGTGGAATACAAGAACAAAACATACTATATTACAAGACAATTTCTATTTAATCATTGTCAGTAGTAATATACCAAGGACAGTTACAAAATAACTTGCCAGAAATACATTAATTTAATTGGACCTATAACACAACAACAAAAATTCAGTAGTAATATTCCTAGATTTTGACAGGGATAATTCACTTTTTCTTTATTAGAAAACTAAATGATCACTATTTGATAATTAAATTATTAAACCAGACAAATACGACACGTGATTATTTTGTAAAGCGCAAACTATTTGTGGAGAATAGTTTCAATATGCTCACTATCTTTACAACGTAATTTCAACCACACTATTCGTCCAAAGATACAAATTCAGAAATTGTTAGAAAGGTATTTAAAAGAGCTATAAAAATATGTACCGAACTAACCTAATTAGAGGTTGCCCTGTCCTTCGTCTAGTTTAGAGGATGTTACTGTTAATGATGCAAATACTCTCTTGTTAGAAAAGTTACGTGTTTTTCCGAAAAGTAATATTAATCAAGGAGTCATGGAAGAGTGGGAAGCTTTAAAATAATCGCCCAGTGTAGCAATATATGTATGTATTATGAAAGGATTAATAATTGGCGCCTATCATATAGTATAGCTGCATGAGGTTAGTGTCTTTCTTATTAATACACAGGATATTTAGCTTTATCATAGCATTTTGTGTTATTTAAAAATAAACAATTTGTTGTGCAGGTTGATGCGTTATAATGTGAAGCCCCCACTATCTTGTTTATTCACAGAGATCGAAAAACTTTATATACCAAAATTATGCAGTTTTTAATGAATTTTTATGTCGCGATATCAGAAGAAACAAAAGAACATCGAAAATGACAAATATTTATCGAACCATCAAATGGAACACCCTACATATTTTACGCTAAGAAAATTTTCTTCGGAGTACAAACATGTCTATAGTTTGAAAATGTAAACTTTCACCATTAACACTCATAATAAAATACTTATCTTTTTTGGGTTTTTTTAATAGTGTACTTTAAATTATACAATCTAAACGTTTCGTCAGTAGTAATGTTTGTTAAAAATTGTTAAAGATGTAGTAAACAATTTTGTCAAAGTTGAAAAATTAAAACATAAACATAAGCCTGCTATTAATATAACAGTTTGAGAAACGTATAAACCCAACTATAAAATTTTAGTAAAGAATAACTAGGTCATAAAAATTAAATATTGTTGAACTGCCTCAAAGATGACAAACCAGAACACTCTCTACGACGAAAGCTAACAATGAAATTTGTCAGCCAAAAAACACATTAAACAAAATTTAATCGAGTTATGATGTAAGTGTAAAGTTGTGAAAAACTTCAATTTGAAAATGATAGAAGCATTCACAAATCCACGCATTACATCAAATAAAAAAACCCAGTTAAATCTAACAAAGAGATATCTTTACCAATAATTGGAAGTGTTATTAACAATGAAAAGCACAATGCAGAACGTTCTTTGTAATTTTTAATTTTAATTTAATTCCAACTACTTATGTTAAATTATAGTGCTGTGGTAATTTAACATATAATTGGTAAAGCATTTGCTTCAAGGCTAGGAAAAACACAGCAAAAAACCTAGACATACCAAAAGTTAAAATTAAAATCAAAATTAAGACGTATCATTATGCTTTTTTTTTAATTATAAGAAGCCAAAACCTATTTAAACGGAGATTTTCTTCTTGTCTATTAAAATTATTCGGGTGTTTATATATTTCAATAGCTTCACGTTGCAAACGAACATAATAATGAGTTTGTCTTGACAATATTTCCATATTGTCAAATTGAATGTCATGATTTAGATTATTCAGGGCATGGTCAGCCACAGCAGACCTCTCTGGTTGACCCAATCTACAAAATCTCATATGTTCTTTGCGTCTTGTATCAAAGCTACGTTTTGTGGTTCCGATGTATACTTTTCCACATGAACAAGATAACTTATAGACTCCGGAAGATGACAAAGGGTTTGACACATCTTTAGGTGATCTTAAATGTTCTTTAATTTTTCTTGTAGGTTTAAAAATAGTCCGAATGCCATATTTAATTAGGATTTTTTCAATTCTATTTGTAACATTAGCTATAAAAGGAAGAAAAGCGGTACCAACATTAAGAACTAGTTTTTCTTTAAGGTTACGCCTAGAAGGTGTAATAACATTATTAATATCTGTAAGTGAATATCCATTATATTGTAAGGATTTTCTTAAATATTTATATTCATCATTCAAAAATTCAGGGTCATCTTTGAGGCAGTTTAACAATATTTATTTTTTACTAAAATTTTATAGTTGGGTTTATACGTTTCTCAAACTGTTATATTAATAGCAGGCTTATGTTTATGTTTTAATTTTTCAAATTTGACAAAATTGTTTACAACATCTTTAATAATTTTTAACAAACATTACTACTGACGAAGATAACTGTAAGTGTTATCGAAACGTTTAGATTGTATAATTTAAAGTACACCATTAAAAAACCCCAAAAAAGATAAGTATTCTAATATCTATAGTTTATATGGTCTATTGTAAACTGTTGGGAAAATAGTTACAATTATTGAATATTTATTACTAATTGTTAACTAAAGTAACTAGCCACCAATGAATTTACTAACTATTTTTAATTTGTCAATTGCCTTGTATGTACAGTCTGGATGGTTACTATTATTAATAATATTTGTTTCATTGACGACGCCCGCTTGGATTTCTAATATATTCTTGCGGCCAATAATAAAATTGTAATTAGTTACCCAACAGTGTATAATAGACTACATAAACTTATACATTTGTAATCATTCTCTGCCAGAATAGCGTAGAATATGTTCCATTTGAAAAAGCAAATGTTCTACAAATATTTGTCATTTTTGGGATCTTTTGTTATTTTTGCAACATAAAAATTCATTAAAAAGTGCATAACCTTGGTGTATAAAGTGTTTTGATATCTTTCTGAATAAACGAGATAGTGGGGGTTCAAAATATAACAGATCACCCAGTACAATACTATTCACTATAGCTTAAAAACCAAATATTTGTACGAGAGTTATAAGAATTGTGCGAATTAAAGCACCACCTTGAAAACATTTCAAAATCTTAAGAGGTTCAACATTAAAACATGTAGATTTTATATATTCTAACAAGAATTAATCAAATAACTGAACTTTAATTCAATTATTTAAAAAGAAACTCGTCACACAGAGGCAAAGACACATAGACACACAGACACACAGACACACAGGCACACAGACACACAGGCACACAGACACACAGGCACAGACACACAGACATACCGACACACAGACACACAGACACACAGACACACAGACACACAGACACACAGACACACAGACACACAGACACACAGACACACAGACACACAGACACACAGTTACACAGAGACACAGACACACAGACACACAGACACACAGACACACAGACACAGACACAGCACACACAGACACACAGACACAGACACACAGACACACAGACACACAGACACACAGACACAACAGACACACAGACACACAGACACAACACAGACACACAGACACACACACAGACACACAGACACACGACACACAGACACACAGACACAGACACGACACGACACACAGACACACAGACACACAGACACACAGACACAGACACACAGACACACAGACACACAGACACACAGACACACAGACACACAGACACACACAGACACACAGACACACAGACACACAGACACACAGACACAGACACACAGACACACAGACACACACACAGACACAGACACACAGAACACAGACACACAGACACACAGACAAGACACAGACACACAGACACACAGACACGCACAGACACACAGACACACAGACACAGACACACAGACACACAGACACACAGACACACAGACACACAGACACAGAACAGACACAGACACACAGACACACAGACACACAGACACACAGACACACAGACACACAGACACACAGACACACAGACAACACAGACACACAGACACACAACAGACACACAGACACACAGACACAGACACACAGACACACAGACACACAGACACACAGACACACGACACGACACACAGACACACAGACACACAGACACACAGACACACAGAACACACAGACACACAGAACAGACAGACACAGACACAGACACACAGACACAGACACACAGACACACAGACACACAGACACACAGACACAGACAGACACACAGACACACGACACAGACACACAGACACACAGACACACAGACACACAGACACACAGACACAGACACACAGACACACAGACACACAGACACACAGACACAGACAGACACGACACAGACACAACAGACACACAGACACACAGACACACAGACACGACAGACAGACACAGACACACAGACAACAGACACAGACACACAGACAACACAGACACACAGACACAACACGACACACAGACACACAGACGACACACAGACACACAGACACAGACACAGACACACAGACACAGACACAGATACAGACACAGACACACAACAGCACAGACAACAGACACAACACGACACACAGACACAGACACAGACACACAGACACAGACACCAGACACACAGACACACAGACACACAACGACACAACACAGACAACAGACACAGACACACAGACACAGACAAGACACACAGACACACAGACACACAGACACACAGACACACAGACACACAGAACACACAGACACACAGACACACAGACACACAGCACACAACACACAGACACACAGACACAGACACAGACACAGACACACAGACACACAGACAACACAGACACACAGACACACAGACACACAGACACACAGACACACAGACACACAGACACAGACACAGACACGACGACACAGACACACAGACACACAGACACAGACACACAGACACACACAACAACACAGACACACAGACACACAGACACACAGACACACAGACAACACAGACACACAGACACACAGACACACAGACACAACACAGACACAGACACACAGACACACAGACACACAGACACACAGACACACAGACACACAGACACACAGACACACAGACACACAGACACACAGACACACAGACACACAGACACACAGAGCACGACACAGACACACAGACACACAGACACACAGACAACACAGACACACAGACACAGACAGCACAGACACAGACACACAGACACACAGACACACAGACACACAGACGACACAGACACACAGACACAGACACAGACACACAGACACACAGACACACAGACACACAGACACAGACACAGACACACAGACACACAGACACACAGACACACAGACACACAGACACACAGACACACAGACACACAGACACACAGACACAAGACACACAGACACACACAGACACACAGACACACAGACACACAGACACACAGACACACAGACACACAGACACACAGACACACACAGACACACAGACACACAGACACACAGACACACAGACACACAGACACACAGCACAGACAACAGACACGACACACATCACAGACACACAGACACACAGACAACACAGACACACAAGACACACAGACACACAGACACAGCACAGCACACAGACACACAGACACACAGACACAACAGACACAGACACAGACACACAGACACACAGACACAGACACACAGACACAGACACACAGACACACAGACACACAGACACACAGACACACAGACACACAGACACACAGACACACAGACACACAGACACACAGACACAGACACACAGACACGCAGACACAGACACACAGACACACAGACACAGACACACAGACACAGACACAGACACACAGACACACAGACACACAGACACACGACACACAGACACACAGACACACAGAACACAGACACACAGACACACAGACACACAGACACAGACACAGACACACAGACACACAGACACACAGACACACAGACACACAGACACAGACACACGACACAGACACACAGACACAACAGACACACAGACACACACAGACACACAGACACACAGACACACAGACACACAGACACACAGACACACAGACACACAGACACACAGACACACAGACACACAGACACAGACACACAGACACACAGACACACAGACACACAGACACACAGACACACAGACACAGACACACAGACACACAGACACAGACAGAGACACAGACACAGACACAGACACACATGCACACAGACACACAGACACACAGACACACAGACACAGACACACATACACACAGACACACAGACACACAGACACACAGACACACAGACACACAGACACACAGACACACAGACACACAGACACACAGACACACAGACACACACGACACACAAACACACAGACACACAGACACACAGACACACAGACACACAGACACAGACACACAGACACAACACACAGACACACAGACACACAGACACAGACACACACAACACACAGACACACAGACACACAGACACACAGACACACAGACAACAGACACACAGACACACAGACACACAGACACAGACACACAGACACACAGACACAGACACACAGACACACAGACACACAGACACACAGACACAGACACAGACACACAGACACACAGACACACAGACACACAGACACACAGACACACAGACACACAGACACACAGACACACAGACACACAGACACAGACACACAGACACACAGACACACAGACACACAGACACACAGACACAGACACAGACACACAGACACACAGACACACAGACACACAGACACAGCACGACAGACACAGACACACAGACACAGACAGACACACAGACACACAGACACACAGACACACAGCACACAGACACACAGACACACAGACACACAGACACACAGACACACAGACACACAGACACACGACACACAGACACACAGACACACAGACACACAGACACACAGACACAAGACACAGACACACAGACACACAGACACACAGACACAAGACACAAGACACAAGACACAGACACACAGACACAGACACACAGACACAACAGACACACAGACACACAGACACACAGACACACAAGACACACAGACACACAGACACACAGACACACAGAACACAGACACAGACAGACACAAGACACACAGACACACAGACACACAGACACACAGACACACAGACACACAGACACACAGACACACAGACACACAGACACACAGACACACAGACACACAGACACACAGACAACAGACACACAGACACACAGACACAGACACACAGACACACAGACACACAGCACACAGACACACAAGCACACAGACACACAGACACACAGAACACAGACACACAGACACAGACACACAGACACAACAGACACACAGACACAGACACACAGACACACAAGACACACAGACACACAGACACACAGAACACAGACACACAGACACACAGACACACATACACACAGACACACAGACACACAGACACACAGACAAACAAGCACACAGATACACAAAACAAGACACAAACACACAGACACCAGACACAGACACCAGACACACAGACACACAAACACACAGACACACAGACACATAGACACACAGACACACAGAGACACAGACACACAGACACACAGACACACAGACACACAGACACACAGACACACAGACACATAGACACACAGACATACAGACACACAGATATACAAACACACAGAGTAATTACAAATATCGTCGTGTTTGTAATAAGATCGTGTTCATAATAAAAAGAATTTAAAGATTTGAAAGGTTAGACAGTTATTGTTAATACAATTTTTTTTGCCGAATGATAAGTTATTCTGTATTAGAACACATGCTTTGAATCGAAAATTATACTCAATATATATATATATATATATATATATATATATATATATTATAACAATATTAAACACTTTATTTAGTCAGGGAATCGGTCAAATAGTGGTATACAGGTAATAATTAATCCACCACTTTAGAGAGTAATCCTCATTATATTTAAATCAATATTTCGCTACTGATTTGGTAGCTTCATCAGGAATACTAAAAGTTAATGATAACAGTTGATATAAGTACATTAGTCCACCAAAGGCAACTTACATATGTTGAGGTAATCACTAAACAAACTAGTTACTAACATCTAACACAATTAACAATTAAAATTGATTAATGTAATCATAAATTTACGAACTAAAATACATGTGTGAATTTCATCTGACAGGAATTATGACAGAGATATAACTTAAAGAACCTTGACAAGCTTAAGTGCGCCAAATTTGAATTTTTCTAAAAATCTTATATACACAGTGAAACTAAATTTATGTTGTTGAATAAGTACCAAATTGTTCTTATGTAAAACTACTATTATATGTTATTTAAATACTGACAATATGTAGGTGTACAGGTTACTCAAGTTTTCCACGTCACTGTTTGTATTCATGCTGTTCAGTGTATGATTGATGTGACACATTTCTAAGATTAACCTCCTTTTTTTGTTTTTTTCACATGTTAGAATTTTAGTTTCTTCGAAATTCATTTTATGGTCATGTACATTGACATGATTTGCAAGAGCACAAGCTTTGGGTTTAATTCTACAGTCACTTTTATGTTGGGTAATTCTGTTCCTGAGTCTTTGTGTAGTTTGTCCAACATATATCTTCTGACATTGAGAACAAGGAATGGAATACACTACATCGCTTTTATAATATTTATTAGTTTTATCTTTAGTCGCACTAAAAAGTTTGTAAACTGTGTCTATGTTAAATTTAGCAATTTTTACAGGTAAGTTTTTGCAGATTCTTTCTATTAAATGAGTTAGAGTTTCTATGTACGGAAGTTTTTTATATTGAATTATTTCTTTACTATTGTCACTATTGTTCTTTTCTACCTTGGTTTGTGGATGGTTGTAAATTAACCTCTTCAACAGGCTTTTTGGATAATTGTTGTTGATTAGTAACTGGATCAATTTCTTGTAATTTTTTTCTTTTAAGGATTCATGACAAATATTATTTATTCTATTTTTCAATGCTAACACTAAGTTCACTTTATGGTTTAGAGGATGATTTGAGTTATAATTTAAGTATCTACCAGAATTGTTAGGTTTTTGGTACCAATCAAGTATAATATGATTCGACTCATTTCTGATAACCTTAGTGTCTAAAAAAGGGACTGAATTGTCAATCTCACTTTCGATTGTAAATTTAATATATTGATCATAATTGTTAAAAACATTGAGGATGTCAACCTCAGTACCTTTTGGTATCGTACAAATAATATCATCTACGTAATTTCTGTCAGATGAAATTCACACAACATGTCTGCTCCAGATGTATTTTAGTTCGTAAATTTATGATTACATTAATCAATTTTAATTGTTAATTGTGTTAGATGTTAGTAACTAGTTTTTTTAGTGATTACCTCAACATATGTAAGTTGCCTTTGGTGGACTAATGTACTTATATCAACTTTTAGTATTCCTGATGAAGCTACCAAATCAGTAGCGAAATATTGATTTAAATATAATGAGGATTACTCTCTAAAGTGGTGGATTAATTATTACCTGTATACCACTATTTGACCGATTCCCTGACTAAATAAAGTGTTTAATATTGTTTTAACTATAACGGTTGTTGTAAGATTTGTCTTTGATTTTAGATATATATATATATATATATATATATATATATATATATATATATTAGTTAGAGATAAGTACACCGCAGCATTCATAATTAGCATTTGGAACCCAACAAACAGAAGTACTGGCTACTTAAGTAGTAAGCAAAAAAAAAACTAACGCCGTTACTGTAACTTAATTCACTTATTTCTTAAAATTGTATTTTCGTATTTGACTATGAAACATTACGTTTGTCAGTAGAATTTTACTTAACAGAAACACATGTTAATCTCAATACACCAACATAATTTTTCCATCTGCGACTACCGTTTGGGATTAAATTTAATTCTGTAATTATAGACAAAGTAAGTTCATTAGATCACATTCGATATTAATAACTACAATTAAATATGTAATAATTTCTACAACTATAAAATTACTAAGCTCCTGCACTTCTATGAGCAATTTAAACGCTTAGGCTCGTTAACTAAAAGTCAATTACCACAGTTACACAAAAATATGTTTCTGATACAGAAGAAATGCTCCATACTGATCCAAAACGTTTTCGGGAGTATATACGTTTGTAAGGTTATTTTGACGCACCGTGTATTTGCAGGATTTCGATAACGTATGTAACGTGTTTTGAGTGAAGCTGAAGCGAGTTAGCATGAAAAGATTTTTTTTTGAGTATGCATAATGCAAGTGGTGTAAAGGACACGCCACTGGATTTTTAATAAAGCCTTAGTTATCGTATGAAGGAATATCTGAATGTTATAGAAAGAGTTTTGCAATGGAAGCGTTAAATTTGGATGAGAAATAATGTTTTGAGTAAATTTTTATTGATACGGCACTGACAAAACTACCGGTCTTTTGCTACTGTGTGTAGGAATTTGTACTGACAGAAGTAGTTGTAGACGTGTGAGTGGGTGGATTATGATATGTTGATGTTCCGTTAACGTACGGTAAGGATTATGTATGCATATTTTTGTTTGTAGAAACTTTTGTAATGTTAATGGTAAATAAAAGCAGGGTCACGAATGTAGGTGATACAATGCAAGGGCGCACACGTAAGATATGTATGGAAAGTTGAGGAGATTTTATAAATTTTCAAGTAAAATAAAGATGGCGACGAGTGTTGTATAATGGTAGCGTGATTGTCCATGTTGGATATTGTGACGCGAGAGTAGAGACGCAGTGAAATGCTCAGTCGTGATCGGTGAATTTTAAGATTAGCGCGAATTTATTGTGACGTGTTGGCAATATGGCGAGCAGAAGGTATATAAGCGAGTGCCCAGATTGAAGGGAGAGAGAGAGAAGTTAGCTAGATGGTTAGGGGTTTTGAGTACGTAACCGAGCTGGTAGCGTAGTGGTGACACGATCTGCTTTGCATTCGGGAGGTAATGGGTTCGATTCCCGTTACCGTCTACCTTGTATGAGGTTTTTCAGGGGATTTTCCTCATACACATGTAGCGGCATGGTCACTGCGTATATGCACACCATGTGCGGATGCTTAGGCGAATGCTGGGGTAGTATTTTCCCCCTCAGAACCCTAACTCTGTTCCTTCCGAACCTATCCTAACCACACCCATCCTCAATCCCACCATGCATATATACGTAATGTATGTATGTATGTATGCGGGAATCCATGATTGTGACTGAAGGAGCTCGGAAAAATCGAGCAGCCCGTCCTCCCCCTTGGAGAGGGAATGAAATACTTGGCCTTTCCTTTCCTTCCTTTTTGAGTGCGGGTTGCGCGCGTGATAACTATTCGAATGGTTAGTTGTTGAAGTTGCTTTGTGAAAATTGTAGTTTAGCAGGGCCTGTTTAGCCGCTGCATTAACCTGTAAGGGGATAAATCGTATAGACATTCACAAATAACTAATGTAATACATTGAGAGTTGAAGGAAAACAGTGATTTTCTTAAAAAAAATGAAAAGGCAGATTAGAAGTTAACACAGCGAATATTTTGTGAGACGCGCGAGCCTTAGGTTAGTGTAAAGAAACCTGGCAGTAACCATTTATGCTAACGAAATAAAAGTTTGTAAAATTTATTTTAAATATTGGTGATCATCGCCAATCTCGGAGATATACAATGATTATCAATACCAAAGTGATTGTAGGGAGGTAGATAAGAATGTTAATGTGTATATATGGAAATAACCATTACTTTATTGTGGTAAACGTTTTGAAGGACAAACATCCCAGTATAAGGTGATATGTTATTAGACTAAAGAGCCGCTATCCCGGATGGGAGTGAACAAACCATAGACATTGCGTTCATGAGTACTATTGCCGAGTGCGTGGAGCAAATAAGGCTATTTCTCGAGTTTGTGTTTAGTGCAGTTAAGGATTTTTAAAAGGATTACGTGAAGATAAGTAAGGACTAGAAATGAGAATTTTGTTGAACCAAAACAAGTACGATTGTCTTTTAATATAGTTATCATTAAAAAGGTAATCGAATTTTGATTATTGTGGCTTTTGTTAACCCAACCATTGTTTATAATCTATGTGCATAATTTGTCAAAACACATCCACTGTTTATTTTACTTTGTAGTTTAATTGTGTCAATCGTGTGCCTGTCTGGTTATACCTTCTGATAGGCGAATCTAGTCCTAGAAAAATGCGCTCCTGAAAATTTAAAATTTGCACCTAATTCTCGGAAAAAAAATTTTTTTTTCCAACGCAGTTGTGTTTTATAAGTGGCAATTTATCAATTTCACGAATAAATTTATCAAAATTTGAAAAAATGACACTTAAATTAGCCAATTCCATTTTGAAACAACAAAAATCACTTAAAACACACTTTTTTGTACTTACGTAAGCTCAGAAGAAACATATGCATGCAATTTATCCATGTAATGTATCTAAATGCTCTTTAAATTACCCAGTTCAATTTTGAAACAACAAACAGCACTTAAAACATACTTGTTTTTTAATTTTCGATGCAGCGTGGGTATTACTACGTTAATAATAATTGTAGGATAATGAACGCAGTTATTTTGCTTTGAAAGCATTTTAAGCATTCAGCGAACATCCTATTCTTATCTGTCATCAATTTACATTACAACTTTGAAACGGGATTTGTAAATGTATGAATGCAATTGTGTCATTTGTAGATTTTAAAATTCCGAATTTATTTAACTGCTATCCTTTGCGCTGTTATTTGTTTAGTCTATATACAAAAATTCGGAATTTTTGACCTAACGATTAAACTGCTATGATAAAAAGAGTATATTTATTAACATATAATTTATTGTTTACTACTACATTTCATAATGTTATTCACCTTTTCTTTGTAATAGTTTTACTTATGTGATAATTATAAAGTTACATAGCAGTTAATGGTTAAGTAAAAAATTCTGAATTTTTGTATATAGACTAAACAAATAACAGCGCAAAAGATAGCAGTTCCAAAATTTCTCAAAACTAAAAAAAAAATGTGGAAAAACCTTAAGGCATTCTTTTATTGTGAAATATTACTATCACGATATAAAACGTACATTTTTAATGTTTACCAAATTAATTGAGCATCAAAATAGTATTACAAAACTTTAGCATATATTTGTAAAGTATTTGTAATAAATTACATGTGTTTTTTTCTATGGTTTATATACACTACCTATACTAATAAAAAGTTTCGATTTATGTGGTTTATTAATTAAGATAAATTCAATTTTAGTATAGTGAAAATTTAGAACGTTTATGCAGTGAGTTGGCTGAAGCCAACAACAATTTGTAAATTGTTCGGCAGAATATTGTAAACACCGAAAATGTGAATAGCATAAACTTTGATGCAGTCGGCTCAAAAACAGATACCTATTTTTTCCATCAACAGGCAGAAACAGCTCAAAACAACTTCCCCGGTTTCCGAAAGCAGCTCAAAAACAGACCTAAAACCGGTACCCGTTTCTCAAAAACAGGTAGCTGTTTCTCAGAAGCGGTATCTGTTTCCGGCAGACTGAAAGCAGTTTAGGTTCTCATTATCCAAAAAAAAATTTTACACAAATGCTTATTCTTAGATAACATTTAAATTATCCAGTTCTTTTTTGAAATACTCATAAAAGCGTTGAGGTAATACATGCGAATAAGATATGTACATATAGATGTCAGTTAATAAATCTTTATTAGAATTTCACCACAATTTTTTCATATAAATGATATACATGAGCTAAAGCGCAGTGACAAGTGTTTTGTGTATGAAAAAAACAGCATGGATGAAGTTTGGGTAAAGTAGGTTGTTCTTCAAACACCGTAATGCGTTATTTTAAAAAAATTTGAATAAAATCAGCTTTCTCTCATCCTTTAACGTACACCTCATCTGTTGTTGATATGAAATCACTAAGTATACGAGGGAATAGACGTGGAGAAGTATATCCATATTCCCACTTGATAAAGTGGTGGTTGTGAATTAACCAATTAGCTTGTTTTTGAAATTCACTATCCAAGGTGTGCCATGAAAATGGAGGCTTGAATACGTATTGAGCAATTTGCTCTCCATTATATATCGCTAGTTCCTTAGGTGTAAATATATTTCTTGCTGTTTTGAATCCTTGCACATCAATACAATCATTACTTTTCTATATTTGTCTGGTTGTCTTCGTTAGCGCGTTGCATATGCGCTAATGCAATCGTGCAGTATTTCTACATGCTACATTTAAACAAATAGAACTGATTTTCTGGTTAGGTTTACACACAAACTATTACAATAGTAAATACGTAAGCGATTTTAATGTGCAAAAACAGTGCTTTAACATATATACTTTTTAGAAAAACATGATGTCGAAGCGAATGATATGTGATCATAAAATTTAAACTTATATAGAAGGGTAGACTCCACGAGGATACCCGAGCAATACCGAGCATGCACAAAGTTTGACAATACTCACAAAGCTAGTTACATGTGTCATTGGTTAAGAATGCTTATTTTGTTATTCCTAAGAACCTTGAAGAGTCTAACATAAGAACTGTAATATGATACCTTCTCAATACCTTGTCAATAAAATTTAACCTTGAAGATTGGTTTGTATGAATTGTAATATGATACCAATAAATTTTAACCTTGAAGAGCTTAGCCAATATACCTGCAGACACCATATTATACGCTACATTTTTTTAGTCTCATCAATAGCAGCTCTCTTCATTATGATGTACCCTTCATTTAATCAAAAAATAGAAGACTTTTTTTTGCAACAAAAAATATATAATTTATTTCCAAACAATTATACATAGATATATATGTTATTATTATTATTTTTTTACAGAAATGTTAAATTAGTATGAGAAAATTTGAAACTGCTATGTTTTGCGCTGTTATTTGTTTAGTCTACATGCAAACATTCTGAATTTTTGACTTAACGATTAAACTGCTATGATAAAAAGAGTATATTTATTTATCTTAAAACATTTCACACACACACACACACACATAAAATTGCTTACTTCTACATACCTAAGATAATGTTATTCACCTTTTCTTTGTAATATAAGTTTTATGTGTCATTTCTTCCTACATAATTTGTATAATTTTATAAATCATGATAAGAAACTCGTTTAATATGAAAATTCAATTAAAACCATACGGAAAGTTATTTTAAATTGTCTTTTCACTTTGCAATATTACATGCACTACTGTAATTCTTATTTACTTTTTAAAGCGTCTTTCATTCAAATTACAATGCCCTTTATTTCATACTTTTCATGGCACATTCACTAAGTTGCATCATTTTCTTTTTAGCTCATACAGCTCTAAATCTACCCTCATTATTAAATTTCCTTGATTAACACCTCGGAAGTCTTTTCCTTCTCTCACCAATATTATATTTTCTCTTTCATCTTCTTATCATCTTAATTACTTTTACCATTTCTAGCAATAAAAGTTTACTGAATCATGCAAATCCCGGAATGCCCTTTTTTATAAACATGCATTCTTCAAAACTGCTAACCTATCAAAAACTTTTAGATTTATAAGAATGATTACCTTGCAACTTCTAATTTTAGCTTTTCACCTTGACCTTTTATATTTCCTAAGAAATGTAATATGACACCACCGTAGGTCAATAACCTCAGGCCTTGAAAACTATTTTAGATTTATGATTACCTTCATTCTATTTTTAGCTTTGACCTTGACCAGCTCCAAAATTTTAAATTTACTTAAAGTTTGACCTTGAAAGAGCATCCCAAAAGCTTCCGTTTTCACCACCAGGCGAGTGACCAGAACTGCCTATATTACTATTATATATATTATACTATATATATATATATATATATATATATATATATATATATATACCTATCAATTCTTCTATGTTTTAGTTTATTCTTCTTACGTTTCGGTTCCATTTCTAAGAAACCTTCTTCAAAACTGTGACCACCGTAGTTGACGTGAACAGGGTATATTGATATACCTAATATTAGTGTTCTGTATCAGTAGGTTGAGATCTGCGTGTAACAGGGCCACGTCGCTCTAGTGAAGAAGGAGCTGGTGTTACGCTTCGTATAAGAGGTTTGCAGATATGTGGTAGTGGTTGACCGTCATCACTTTTGTTTAATGAGTGAGGTCGTTTCTCTATTTCAATGGTTTCTCTGATTATTCATCTTTGTAGTGTGTTTTCTGGAGCGAGCAATTCAACTCCGTCAATGTAAATTTTATTTCCAGTTTCTATTGTATGACTTGCTAAAGAACTTTTTGTCTAATCGATAGGTTATATTCTTGTGCTCGTACAGAAATGCTTCTATTTGTTTGTCCAATGTAAGATTTAAAACGTTCATTACATTTTATTTCACAAATACCTTGGTTTTTTCCAAGAACTTAAGTAATTGGAAAATGACCTTATATGGCTTGAAAGCGTATTTGAACTCATTTTTTGAAAATTTTCATGCAATTCTATCTGTGACACCTTTTATATAAGGTAACATGAGTAGCTTTCTATTATGGTTTCCCGTTTGGTTAATGTGAACTGTACCTTTGTTTATGTGGCTTTCTTTAATGTTTTTTTTTTGATACAAATTTTTCTTTTAAATTTAGTTTAATTTTTCAATTAAATTTTTCAACTGTTTTCAATAATGAAACTGTAATTATTTTAAATTTAGATTTTGCTTTAAGGATTGTTTTTTAGGTTCCTTGTTAATAAACTTTTTCTTATTTTTTTCATACTTTTTAGTAAAATTGAAACAAGATTTTGCAATTCTCCCGGTCGATGTTTTTCACCTGTTAATCGAAGTGATCTTATGCATAGCGTTTCAACTACAGCATTGAGTTGCATTGGATAGTGATAAGATTTCGCATTAAGATAACGATTAGTGTGGGTATATATAAACCGTATAATCGAAACTACCTTGATAGTTTCTTATTATGAGTAAATCTAGAAAAGGTAGTGCACGGTTGGTTTCATTCTCTACAGTAAATTTTATGTTGGGATGAATGTTGTTTATGTCAAAAATTGATCAATGGTATTGAAACCGTGTGACCAAACGGCAAGAACGTCGTCAACATACCTATACCAACATTTTGGTTTTAGGTCAGCAGAGTTGATTGCTCGTGATTCAAAATCATCCATTTAGACATTAGCGAATGCAGGAGAAAGCGGAAAACCCATCGGCGCGCCTTCAATTTGTTTATAAAATTCATTATTGTACATAGAATAATTAAAGTTTATGCAATGCCTTATAAGTTTTATAATATCAATTCTGCTCTTTATATATTCAGGGCCATTTATTTATAAGTGTAAGCATGCGTTGATGGTAATCTACACGGTTAACAATTACAGTGGAATTACCTTTATCGGCAGTAAGTACTAAGATGTTTGAGTTTTTCTTAAGCTCGAATGAAGGTAATGTTTGGTTTAGAAATTTTGTTCCTTCTAAGAATATTTATCACATCTAACCTGATACTATCTGCTTTATTTTGTTCAGTTCCATTCAACTCAAATTAATAAAATATTAAAGAAGCAACAAACACAACGTACACTTCACATCAATTAAACTGGAAATCACAATAGAAATCTACTCATGTTACCTTATATCAAAGGTGTCACTGATAGAATTGCAATAACATTTCCAATGAATGAGTTCAAAGTGATTTTCAAGCCATATAAGACCATATCTTAATCCGAATGATAAAGTTCTTGGAGAAAACCAAGGTGTTCATGACTTAAAATGTAATGAATGTTTTAAATCTTACATTGGAAAAACAAACAGAAGAATTTCTGTACAAGAACATAACCTTTCGATTAGACAAAAAGTTCTCACATAATCTTTAGCAAGTCATACAATAGATACGACATAAAATTAATATTGACGGAGTTGTATTGCTCGCTCCAGAAAACACACTACAAAGAAGAATAATCAGAGAAGCCAATGAAATAGAGTGACGACCGCACTCATTAAATAAAAGGGATGACAGCCAACGACTACCACATATATGGAAAACCTGAGCTATTAAATCCTCAACACGACGCGGCATACTGTCGATGCAGGTCTGTACCTTGTCTTACATTTGTGGATAATGATTCAACACATGGATGATCTTCTCTAAGAGCTGCGTTTTTGTTGTGATAACATGTTTTGCCACCTCCTTCTTCATGAGTTCCCATACATTTTCAATGGGATTCATGTTAGGACTGTTACCCGGCGAATCTAGCAGAGGGAGAAATGGTCTTATCGGCTATGTGACAGGGAGCTCCATCTTGCATAAAAATAAATGATTCGCTATTCGAAAACCATTCTCTAGTCTGTGGTATTAACCGATTTTGCAGGACTTCTTGTACTGGTCTCGCCTCATTATGCCTTTAACTACGTAGAGACGCCCTGTACTCTTGCCACTGATAATAGACCAAATCATCACCTTAGTCCGGTGTTTTACGGTCTGAATAATGTAGGTTGAATGAAATTTTTCTCCTCTTCTCCGGCGCACAAACTGAGATTTGGTAGCTAAAATTTCAAACGTGCTTACATCGCTGAAGCATACCTATAAAAGAACAAAAACATAATTATATGCTATGAATCAATGTGCATTGGTTCCTTCATATGGTAAATGATAATTTTAAAGTTAAATTACCGATCTCCAGAAGTGCACATCCTTATCACGATACTGTTTAGCCTACTTCAGACGTTTGGTTTTCATTCCAACTGTTAATTTGGGTTATATAGCGGGTCAACAAGCCTTAAAATCCATATCTTTCCACTTGCTTTGAGACATTTTTCTGATCTTGGGGTGAAAATTGGCTTTCTTTCGTATTTATCTTTCCTTTGAGACTCAATTCTTCATCTAAATCGTTTTCTCTTTATGCGTCTCACGCTAGCTTCTGAAACTTTCAACCTTCGTGAAATTTCTCGATTGGAATACATTTCCGTATTAATGAGGGCTTTAACCCCAGCTTTTTTACAAGGTGAAACGTCCCCTTTTTTACCCATTTTTAGAGGTTAATATTAATAATGCCTGGTTATTGAAAAATCAGTTGTGGTGTTAATACTACGTAATTGGTAAACAAAGCGCACAAAGTAATAAAAACAACGTCCACACCAGTAGCACGCAAAAACGCGACTGAACCAGTCCGTACAAGTACGCTGCACCCTGCGAGGTGATACCTACACTAATTTAACAATTAATGTCACGTTCAGATTCAAAAACCTATAATATGATACGTCAACGTAATTGTCCTAAGTAAACGTTTTACGATCGCATCAAATATAGTAGTCAACTCGTAATTATTACAAATAATATTAATATATATATATATATATATATATATATATATATATGAATGTTAAAATAATGTTATAATATAATGATGTAGTTAGCTTTGTTGATTTTACAAGTAATTTGTTTAATGTCGCTTAAAGCCATGCACATGATTTCACTATCTCTCATACCTTGTGTTTTATGAGCCAGTTGCATTGTTATTTGACCATCGTAATAAAATTATGTTCGTTGATTATTCATTAGAAAATTTACATATAACGAACGTTATTTAGGTACATTGTACGGCATTAAGGTAATTTACCCAAAAATAATAAAGGAGTTATTTATATGTTGGTTTGTTTGTGGATACATTATTCATGATTCAGACTACGTAATCTAAAAAAATAGTAAGTTTAGATATAGTGACTAAATAATAAGAAATAATAACATTCATTTACGATCATTAATAATAAATAATATTAATAAGAAATAAATGAATAAAGTGTAAAATACACCTAATGACTAATTTTGCAAGGAATATCCAGGATGTTTTATGTATAATAAACGATAGACAACACTTCAATGTTGATGCAACCTGTATGCAGATGATAAAATACTATAGAAATATCAAATTTGTAAAAAAAACGATCATATATGATTTTATCCATACTATTGAGTTACCAAATACTCGAAAGTGGAAACCTAATAAGCGTGATTGTAGATTCAGAAAATGTAAATTTAACACAAGCATAATTAGAAATACTTATTTGGATTTAAAAACCGTGTATTTGCAAATAGGTACATTATACCCAATTTATACGTTTCGATCACAATAACAGGTAAAATATAAAATAAATTATTAGACCGCTTTTAAATCACATTCTAAAACACCCTCTAACAGACTAAACTAATAATGAAAAATGCCACAATCAAAATATAACTTTAACAAAATTTAGTCCCATTGTGTCGACCAAACTGGAAAACTTTAGTTTAAAAATGGTGAAAGAATTCCCAACTAAACACTTTGACTTGACTTAATTTAGAGTGTGTTCTGAAATATAATTTTTAATAGGATATAACGCAATATAAAGCATTCAAATGCACCTAATTGTTATTTATTGCGTTCTTATAAGCCTGTTCGTAGTACTGACGACTGAAACTTGTATGAAGCCAAAAAATAAATATTTCTAATCATAACATACGTTTTCATATAAACCAATCGAGTGCAGTATGAAGAAGGGTAGGCTCGTCTCCTAAGTTTGTTATCAAAAGATATCACGGACGTTAAAAGCGTAATACAATACAATACGCTTAATTTTTGGACTAATTTTCTTGGAAAACGGTCAAACGCATTGCCTAATGGGCATGAATTAATTGTTATGGTTTTACGGTGTTGGTCACCATTTGAAGATAAAGATAAAGAAAAACACTATTTACCAATTTGGTTAGAAAAATGGCCAATCACAGTGTTTCGAAAATGTTATTTATTCACTAATTTACTTGGTCAAACGCGGTTCACAGAAACAGAATTTTATTGTTTTACAATGCTAGTTATCATTACGGTTAGTTATATATGTCATATTATTTTATAAATAATTTTGTGTATAATTACCATGAAAATATGCTGTCGTCAATAGCAATAGATATTCTTGAGATATTTTCTTACTGAATCCCCCACGCCCTTGAATTAATTATCAGAAATTTCTTCTCGCTCACGAATGTTTTAAGAAAGGAAAGGCCGCGTATTTGATTTTCTCCCCAAGGGGAAGGGCGGTTTGAGCTTTCCAACCTCCTCCAGCCACAATCATGGATTCCCAGCATACATACATACATTACGTATATATGCATGGTGGAATTAAGGCTGGGTGTGGTCAGGATAGGATCGGAAAAAACGGAGTTAGGGTTCTGAGGGGGAAAAAGAAACATACCCCTTTCAAAACATTCGTAACTCGGACGAAATTTCCGGAATTAATCCAAGCACTAGGGATATCTAAAGGGTTTTTGGTGGTCCGGATGAAGCCTGCGCTCAATGCACACCAATACAAAAATCAAAACTCGTTTGGAAACATTTATTTAAACGGAATTATAAATTGAGATTGCACAATCTACCTGATCATACAGTATATTACAGAAGGATGACCAGATAATACGTTTCCTTCTTGGAGCAAGCGATGAGAGGTTGTACCTTTGCAGTAAAACGTTTTGAGGGTAGCTTCTCTCTGGGTAGAAGCCTTCTGTACGAAAATGTATACGTCTTAAGAAGCGTGTTGGATACGTTCAATTTGAATCTCATACTTTTTATAAGAAGGTCCCAGATCAATGCACTATATTCCAGAATAGACCTTACTAATGAAAGATAAAGCGATTTTATGGTAGAGATGTCCTTGAAATCGCAACATGTATGAATAATAAACCCTAACACTTTGGAGAAGTTGCATACGACGGATATCGGTCTGTAATTTTCAACCTGAGAAGGACTTCCTAATTTTAGTATGGGACATACCTTAGCAATCTTCCAAGTTACAGGATAGCTACAATGTTTAAGAGACAAATTGAACAAAAATGCTAATGGCTTCGCCAAAATTTGTGCACAATCTGTAATTCACTACGATGAAACTTGATCTATGGGCGGGTTCGAGATAAGGAGTAAAATGATTGAATAATAAGCTCAGACACCTTACACTTACCATAAATTCACAACTTATACAGCTCAGTCTGGAAAAGATGTCTCTTGGTACCACCACAATCTTAAATTTTGCTAGAATAAATCGTCTTAGGCGAGATGGTAAATTAATCCTATCTGACTGTGGAAGCAGGATTGCAGTCTACTCAGTAATTTCATACACTAACTTCTCAAAGTCAAACACACTCCCAACCAAATCAACTCAAAACTTCAGAAAATTTAGTGAAACAAGGGTTGTTATAATTTACTGAATACACCCTGTATAAATAGAAACTTCCCTTCATAAAAATAAACATTAACTTATGTAGCTTTTAAAATGTCCCTCATGTATATATATATATATATATATATATATATATATATATATATATATCCTGGAAGCAGAATTGCAATCTACTCAGTAATTTCATACACTAACATCTCAAAGTCAAACACACTCCCAAACAAATCAACTCAAAGCTTCAGAAAATTTAGTGAAACAAGGGTTGTTATAATTTACTGAATACACCCTGTATAAATAGAAACTTTCATTCATAAAAATAAACATTAACTTATGTAGCTTTTAAAATGTCCCTCATGTTATTATATATATATATATATATATATATATATATATATATATATATATATATATATATATATACAGGGTGAATCTTATCTAATCCGCCATAATTAAAGGAGTACTAGAACTCATCATTCTAAGCAAAAAAGTTCAAATTTACATGGGTCTGGAAATGCTTCGTTTCCGAGATACAGGGTGTCAAAGTTGAAAAAAGAAATCGCGTTTTCTTCAACATCTTTCGACTGTTTCGAAATGATTTCATGAAATTTCGTATGCGGGGGTTTTTTGGGATGACAAATTTAAATTTGTGGTCCATTTAGTTGTGGTTTCTAGGGGGCGCCAGCGGCAACCATTTCGACCCCTTTAAATCGTCGCAATTTTTTTGTGCTACACTGTATACCATTTTGGACTAGAAAAATCGATTTTCCTATCTTTTCTGCTAAAAAAAGGTATATCTTAGTGAAGTCGGTAGGAGCAACCCTTTCCGAGAAAAACTCATTTAAAACTCATGATGCATACACATTTTCGGAGGGCATTCTTTTGACAGGTTTATCAATAGGGATTCTTAATTGTTACTAAGTAACTTACTTGTTTACTTATGTGTCTGCCCTAGCGACTTTTTTTAGCAGAAAAGATTTGAATTTGTGATCCCAAAAAACCCCCATATGCAAAATTTCATGAAATTATTTCGAAACAGTCGAAAGATATTGAATAAAACGCGATTTATTTTTTCAACTTTGACACTCGGAAACAAAGCATTTCCGGACCCACCTACATATGAACATTTTTGCTTAGAATGATGAGTTCTAGTATTCCTTTAATTTTGGCGGATTAGATAAGATTCACCCTGTATATATATATATATATATATATATATATATATATATATATATATATATATATATCAAGCCAACTATGGAATCAGAACATCCTCTAAAGGCTAAAAGTGAAAGATGTCATACCCAAAGCAAAAGTTTAACAAAATTTAAGTTATAATGCACCTAAGTATAAAGCTGTGAAAAACTTTAATTTGAAATTGATAAAAGCATTCATAAATAAAAACTAGACATCAATTAAAATAATCTAGACAAATCTAACAAAGAAGTGGATTTGTTAATAAATACAAGTGTTATTTAGCAATAAAAACACATTGTACTACGTTTTATATAATTTTTAATTTTAATTTCAACTACTTATGTTAAATTATAGTGCCGTGGTAATTTAACATACAGGGTACCCGAAATGTATGAAATAATGGTTCTGCGGCCGTAACCGTACATTTTATAGCAAAACCTTCAGGACAAAAGTTGTTAGACGAAATAATACGCATATTGCGCATATGTCAGAGAAAATATTTTGGTTGTCAATCTTGAGATATGACGTCATCGGCAGTTTTTTTACAACTAAAAAAACACTGACGTCTATCTCAAGATTAACAACCAAAATATTTTCTCTGACGTATGCACAATGTGCGCATTATTTAGTTAAACAAATTTTGTCTTGTAAGTGTTGTTATAAAATGGACGGTTACGGCTGCATTTACTTCTAGGTCTAGGAACAAAACAGCAAAAAACCTAGACATACCAAAGCTAAAATTAAAATTAAAACGTACCATTATTCATTTTTTAATTATAAGATGTCAAAACGGAGATTTTCTTTTTTTCTATTGAAACTATTAGGATGTTTGTATATCACAATAGCTTCACGTTGTATACATACATAACAATGTCTTGACAATATTTCCATATTACCAAATTGAATGTCATGATTTAAATCATTTAAGGCATGGTTAGCTACCGCAGATTTCTCTGGTTGACCTAATCTACTAAATCTCATATGTTCTTTACGTCTTGTATTAAAGCTACGTTTTGTGGTTCCAATATATACTTGTGCACATAATGATGATGATAATGGGTTTGAAACATCTTTAGATCGTACTATTACTGACGAACATAACTGTTATCGAAACGTTTAGATTGTATAGCTTAAATATAAAAATACACGATAAAAAACCCAAAAAGATAAGTATTTTCAATATGTGTAATAATGGAGAAATTTCACATTTTCATAACTTCCCCTGCTTTTTCCCTCTGTACAAAGTTGTGATGTCATTGAACTACCTCATTCACTATTACTTCACTTTCACTATTTTTGATTGCTTATCTTGTATACCTTTCACTGTTTTTGTCCTTGTCACTATTTTTTATACTTTAAGATAGGTTTCCATGTTTTCAGCAGTCTTAGTGCGTCGTCCCTTGTTTTGTGGAAGTTTTTCTATTTCTATGGTTTATTACTCATTGCCTTTCGTGCTCTACGTTGGCGATTATCTTAGCATTTTTGAAGTCGATGTTCTGATGTTCACTCTGCGGTTGGTCTGACCGATGTAAATTTTGTAGCAATCTGCACAAGGTATCTCGTACACTCCTTGGCCGTCAAGCGCTATCTCAGTTTTAAGATTAGGTAGTACAGTAGATATCTTCCGTGTTGCTTTGAATATTGTTTGCATTTCATTTTTCTTTGGAATTTAGTAATCCTGTCCGTGGTTCCCTTGGCGCATGGAAAGTGTGCTCCGGCCACTGGTTCTTCTTGGTTTCCTCAGTCCTTGTTTTCGGTGATTTGGATGCTGCTTTGATGTCCTATTCTTGAGTAACCATTCATTAAGAGCGCTGCTTTCAGTTTGTCCTTTTCTTAGCCAGCGTGATCTGCGTATGATAATCCTTTTGATCTCGCCACCAACGTTTTATGTCTTACTGTGGCTGTGTTGGTGGTGATGTAAGTTGGCGTGTAGGTATCAATTGGTTTGTGCTGTTTTTCTATACACAGCCCTAGCTCTGCATTGCCTTTTTATACACTAGTACATCGAGAAATCGTAGTTGGTTATCATTTTCTATCTCCATGGTGGACTTTACATTAACCTGTATGTTGTTTATTGGTCCTAAGAGTTAGTTTTTCTTCTCTATGTGTCCATATGACAAAGGTGTCGTCCACTGGTGCAATCACTGGTGGCAGAGGTGACCTCATTGGCGCGCCTCCTATTTGTACCGTTGCTCATGGTGGGTGTTCCTGAGGCAGTGCTCTGGTAAATTCATTACGTCCTTTGGTGGATTGAAGTTCCCGTAAACATCACTAAGGGGAGCTTCAATCCACCAAGGGAATGGAGAATCCACAAAATATATTTAAATTTTCTTTTAAAAGCTGTAAACGTCAAGCATTCAATTTAACCTATTTTAATTAATTTTTAAATTACATACTTTTGGACATATTACTCACAACAAAACTTATAATAACTATTTTAATTAAATCCATATATTTCGTTTTCGTTTGAAAACTTATTCAGGATTTAAAATTAAGTCCTTGAAGTTATCAGTAGATTCACGGCACATATATTGGGACTGCGTGCGTTGATTAGTGCCGCGTTTGTGCCGTTATCAATTTATCAGTAAACATACCGTTCCAAAATACCGCCATTTTCAGGTGTACATGTACACAACTTTTGAGCGGCACAAATTTCGGGATGGCATGGATTGCTTAGTGCCGCGTTTGTGCTGGTTTGTGCCGTTATCATTTTATCAGAAAAAAAACTGTCGCCATTTTTCGATATACCTTTACGGTACGGGAGCAACATATAATCTGGCTTTGGAAGAAGTGTACTACCACAACTGCAAATTCAAGTAATTATGATTCTTATGTGACGTTTGGGTTGGGTTGGGTGCACACGCGGCACACGTGGCACACGCGACACACGCGGCACATGCGGCACACGCGGCAAGGGCTGCACACGCGGCACATGCGGCATACGCGACACACGCGGCACACGCGGACACGTGGCACACGCGACACACGCGGCACACGAGGCACACGCGGCGCACACGCGGCACACGCGGCACACGCGGCACACGCGGCACACGCGGCACACGCGGCACACGCGGCACACGCGCGCAAGCGCACACGGGCGCATGCGGCGTCAACGCGGCACACGCGGCACGCGACGAGCGCACACGCGGCCGACACGCGGCACACGCGCACACGCACGCGGCACACGCGCGCCACACACGCGCACACACGCACGGCACACACGGCACACGCGCCACGCGACACACCGCAGCACGCGCACGACGCACCACACACCACGCACAGTACAGCGCACACACCGCACAAATGCATCACACGCACAGGCACACGCGCACGCACACGCACAAACTACACGCACACGCACACCACAGCCTCACACGACGCACAGCACACACACACGTACGCAGCACACGCGCACAACGCGCACGCCGCAACGACACACTGCACACCACACGGCTACAGCACAGGCCACACGGCACACCGCACACACGCACACACACACACACTACACACGCACACACACGCACACAGACACACGACACGCACACACGCACAACACGCTACACACGCACACACGCACACACACACAGCACTCACACACACGACACACAGCACACGCACACACGCCACACACAGCTACCACGCACACACGCACACGCACACACACACGCTACACCACAAACGAGCACAGCACACACACACACGCAGCACACACACACATCAGCCCCACGACACACCACACACACAAGCGACACACGCACACACACACGACACACGCACAACACACACACACGCACACACAGCACACCACACACACGACACACCACACACACACGACACACCACACACCGACACCACACACCACACACACACACTCACACACGCACCACACACACACACGACACACACACACACACACACACCACACACACACACACACGCAAACACTCACACGCACACACACACACACACGCATACGCACACAGCACACGACACAGCACACGACACACACGCACGCACCACACACACACACACACCACACGCATACACACACAACCGCACACGCACTACACACACACACAACACACACACACACACACCACACACACGACACACACACGACACACGACACAGCACACAGCACACACACACACGCACACGCACACACAGCACACACCACACACACACACACACACCACACAGCACACACACACACCACACGCACACGCACACACGCACACACACACACGCACACGCCACCGCACGCACGCTCCGCACACACACACCACACACACACAGCACACACACACAACACACCACACACACACACACTCCACACACATACACACACACACCACATCACACACACACACACACAGCGCACAGCAGCACACGATACACAGCACACGCACACCACAGACACATCACACGCACAACGCACACGACGCACACCACGCACGTGCAGCACACGCACAACAGCACACACGACACACACCCCACACACACACACACACGCACACGCATACACACGCACAGCACGACACACACACACACACACACACACTACACACACACACACACACACATACACACACACACACACACGACACGACACACGATACACAGCACAGACACACGCCAATGCACACACAGCACACCACACCACACAGCACGACAGCAGCACACAGCACAACGCACACACGCGCACACACACGCACACGACACGACACGCACACACACACACCACACACACACCAACACACCGTCACACACACGCACACACACACACACCACATACACACACGTCCACACACACACGCATACACACACACACGCACACGACACACACGCACACACAGCCACAGCACACACGATCACCACGAAACACGCACACGACACCACGACACAACGCACACAGCACACCAAGCACACACACACACAACCACGCACACACACACGCACACGCACAGCACACGACACAACGCACACAGCACACACACGCACACACACAACGACACACATCACACGCACAACACACGCACACACACACACCACACGCACCACACGCAGCAACGCACATGCATCACACGCACACACCACACACGCCACGCACAGACACACGCACACACACACGACACACACACAGCTGCACCACACAACCACACACCACAGCACACACACGCACACACACACACACACACAGCACACACAGATACACAAACGCAGCACACACGCCACACGCACAGACAGCACATAGACAGCACACACAACCACCAGCACACAGCACACCACGTCACAACAGCACACACGCACACACGCACACACACGACACAGCACACACCACAGCATGCACGCACAGCACGACCCGCACGTCACACACCAACGCGACATGCACACACACTACACATAACCACACGCACAACGCAAAACACCAGCACACATGCATCACACGCACACCACACGCATGCACACACGCACACACGCACGCCACAGCACACCATCACCAGCACACGCACACGCACCGCACACACGCACACACGCACACAGCACACGCACACCACGCGCAACGCTCACACGCACACACAACGCATGACACACACGCACACACGCAACACGAACCACGCACACACGACACAGCAAACACGCACACAGCGCACACACGCACGACACACGCACACGCACACACGCACAGCACACACACACACAGCACACACGCACACACACGCAGCACACTACACGACCACACGACACAGCATTACAACACAACACACTACC
The DNA here is from genome assembly GCA_036346205.1 of Vesta saturnalis. Taxonomy (NCBI): domain Eukaryota; kingdom Metazoa; phylum Arthropoda; class Insecta; order Coleoptera; family Lampyridae; genus Vesta; species Vesta saturnalis. The sequence continues at coordinate 1,483,804 of JARFJB010000827.1, forward strand.
ACACGCACACGCACACGCACACGACACACGCACACGCTACCGCACACGCACGACACGCAAGCATACGCACACGCACACACGCACATGCACACACACGAACACGCATCGACACACACACACACCTCACGCACACAGCACACGCACACACGCACACACGCATCGACACACACGCACACACAGCCGCACACCACACACACACGCACAAACCGCACACGCAACACGCACACGACACACGCACATCGACACACCGCCACACGCGCACACGCACACGCACAGCACACACGCTACACGCACACACACACGTACACACGCACACGCACACACGCACACACGCACACACGCACACACAACGCACAGCACGCACACACACACACACGCACCGCACACACACCACACGCACACACAACACACGCACACACGCACACACACCACACGACACACACAACCACCCCACCCCACAACACCCCAACACACACACAACACCACACCACACACCCACACACCAACACCACAACCGCCACACCACCACACCCACACACCCACAACACCAACACCACCACCACACCACACACACCATCACCAACACCACAAACAGAAACAACGATACAGAAACCACACCGCACACTACCACACCGCACACACCACCACCGCAACACAACACACCACCACCACACCACCATCATACACACTCCAAGCACACACACAACGCAACACACCACCACCACAGCAAACCACCCACGCACCACCCACCCACCCAGACCCCCGCACCGCACACACACCACACCACCCCACCCCCCACCACCAAACAACCACACAACCTAACACACCACAGCCACCCACGACATACGCCAACGCGCACACCCACACACAACAACGCACACCACACACACACGACCCACAACGACCACGAACCACCCGACCCCACACCCAAACCAACACCACCACACAACCACCCACCACCCAACAACCACACCCCAACACCCCCCCCACCAAACACCACGCAAACAACACAAACACAAGAACACACGCCACCGCAACCACCCCCGCCACACACCACGCACACAACACGCACACACGCACACGCACTACACGCACACCGCACACACGCACACACACGCACACACGACACGCCAGCACACACGACACGCACACACGCACACGCACTACAGCACTCACACATCACACAGCATCACACACACGCACACACCGACACACCACATGACACAGCATCACGCTACAAACGCACACCAGCACACGCACACACGCCACAACGACAGCACCGCAACCACCACGACACGCACACGCACACACGCACACACGCACACGCACACACGCACACACGCATACGCGACACACACGCACGTACGCACGCGACCAACCACAACCCACACGCATCACGCACTCACGCACCACACGCACCACGCACATCGCACACAGCATGCACCAACGCGCAAACGCGCAGCGCACACGCGCACACGCCACACACACACGCACATACGCACACACACACACGACACCATACGCACACGCACACAGCACCAGCCACGCACCACACACACACACATGCACACAGCACACCGCCACACGCATACACGCACCCACGCACACACGCATGCACACCCACACGCCATGACGCACCACGCGCACAGCAGCACAGCGCATACGCATCACAGCACACGCACCCGCGAACGGCGCACGCAGCGCAACGCGCCAGAACGCACACACAGCACGCACAGCCCGCATAGTTCACCACATCACACACACCACACACCACGACACACACTACACACGCTCACACGCACCACGCGCACCACGATGAACGCACGCCGCCACACGAACACGCATGCACCACGCACACACGCCACAGTACATCACGCACACCCCACACCGACACACGCACACACCACACACCACACACACACCACAGCACACACCACACACGCACACGCCTCACGCACACACGCATCACGCCATCACTATCACAGCACTCATGCACTCACGCTACCACGCACTCACTGCACCACGCACGCACACACACACACTCAGCATCACGCCGCACGCACACACCCATGCACTTACGCATACACCACACGCAAGACGACGCACGTCCACACACCGCACGCAGCACCACACAGCACACACGCACACAGCACACGCGACACACACACACGCATACGCACACACACACACGCACACCGAACGCAACACATGGCACTGACGAACACTAGCACAACACTAACACGCTAAACAGCATCACATACTAACACACACACACACACGACACACCACACAGCCATGGCTGCACACGCACACAATTTACGCAAATGCACTCAAACAACGCACGTCGCACGCGAGTACACGCACTTGCTCACACGCACACACACACAGCACCACGCACATACACGCATACGTGACACATCGTCTACACCGAACACGCTCACACGCACAACACACGCACTACATAGCTCAGTTTTACACGCACACAAGGCTATCACGCACGCACGGACACACGAGCTATGCACAACGACAAGCACACACTACATCGCACACACGGCAGCATACACCAGACGAAGCACACACACAACTATTCGCAGCGCGATCACACACACACACCTCGACAAACATTCCGCATAATGATTAACACGCTTCACGCAACGCAGACTATTCACAAGCTTATGCTGAACAAACATGCACTAGCGACCACACAGACACACGGTCAACGCGACACGCCACGTACACTACTTTCGCATCGCAATATGACACACCACATACATTTGCAAACACGCCAACATGCGTCTGGCACACACACACACTTGACACACAAATGTTGCAAATCAGCACATATCGCACACACATTATTGAGTTCATCGCACTAACACTAATTGAAGAACTCTTTACTATATGGTACATCTTTTACACAATTAATTTTATCGTCATTCCGGCGTAGTTTCTTTTTGATATGGTTGGGTTGTAAACAAAGAATTTAACTTTATATACAAGGCATTAAAGGCCCTCGTTGCTAAGGAAATTTCGATTTACCATATATCAATTACTTAGATAAGGCTTCGCCAAGAGGTATGTTTTGGTGACGATGAAATTTCTCCCGACTGGTTTCGAGATAGAATTCGTGGATGCGTGTATTTATAAAAACTTGAGTACCCTTTCTTTAATTGGCTAATTAATTGGAAGGGATTTAAAAAACCAATGTGACGAAAAATCAATATTTCACGAGGTCAGAAGTAGTTTAGTCGTAGAAGCGTTGAGTAGTTTCGTTACGGTGACATGTGTATACTGCGGAATGTCGTTGACCACAGTCCGTATTGAAGGAACTTTCGTGGCATTCATTTAAAGGTTTTTTATTCTTGTTTAAACTGACGAACTTATATCGAAATTGTGTGTGATGACAACGTTATGAGCACGCAATTTATTTATTTGTGAAAGAAATAACCATCTATTCTTTTGGACATTTAAATCAGTTTGGTAGAAAAATTTAATAGAGGTCATCGTGAACTACCTAGTCTCACCACCCATTTAGTGATACAGGTGATATAACTCTCATAACTCGCAATTAATATAACAATTCTGTTGACTACTCAACGTTTTTTTATTAATTATGTATATTATGTATTATATATATATATATATATATATATATATATATATATATATATATCTGTTATTGAACTTGTGTTTTTTTTAATGTGAACTTACTATTACAGAACACCTGATAACGCCTGTATTTAGTGTTTTTTTTTTCGGATTGGATCATTGAATATTTAATTATAACGTAACATTATAGAGATCGATGAATCAAAGCATTATTTTCTTTTATGAAATGAGCCTAATCAATTGCGTTTTGAGGAATTTAATTTCAAGTGGTTGTAAACAGAATTAAAGTGTTTTTTGTTTGTTCCAGTGAAATTACTTTACTCTAACCTTTCAGGTTAGCGAGATCTGCTGGTCCCAGTGCCACTTGCGAAGATTAGGTTTAGGTAAGCTAGTTATTTAAGTATTTTGAGCAAGCTATGAACTGATGTAATTAGTCATTTCAACCTCTATCGTGACGTTTCAAATACTCTAGCACCCTTTTCCGGTTTTATGTCGATTTCAACCCCTATTTGGACTTATGTAGGACAAACTATCCTATTGTGTGCAAAATTCAGTACACCGAATCCACCCCAGCCGCGGACTAGTCGAGCAAAATCCAATTTCATCTGTTATCTCGTTTTTATTGTCAGTTTTTACCGTAACAGTTGATTGCTATGATAATATGTAACATGATGCGCGTTCACTCATTATGTCAGTACTTCCATTAGTATTATCCTGCTTCGCAACATCTTCACTCTTCCTCAGAATTTTGATTGCTAGATTGTTCATTGTTTGCATCCCTTGATAGTTCATCAGCTTTCGAGAATTAGAATTTAAGTCTATCTGATCCGTATCAACAAAAGGTTTTTCACTTTCTAAACTGTTACTATCTCTTAATGACAGATATTGCCATATTACGTTACAGACCAAAAGTCATTTAATACGTTGCATTTCATAATAAATTACATTGTTCAAATCCTAAGCGATTATAATTACAAAAGTAACACACGTTCATTTTTATTTGGAAGAAAATCTTCATTTGAATTAATGGTAAATTATGCATTTTCAACATCCACAAACATTTATAAATTTAATTATATATATTTTAAATAACTAATTTCTTAGGCCAATTTAATATAATTAAATAAATGTTACCATTATTCATAAATTTAATGGTCTTTAAATAAATTTCTTTGTTTAATCATAATTAATAAATTATGTAATAGTTCAAAATTTTAATTTAAAGATAATTATTTTATTAAAATTTGAAAGGAATTAAATTGTAAATTTACATAGATTAGAATTGCCAATAGTCAGTTCGGATTAACATTAGATACCGTCATGTTTGTGTTATTTGGCTAGAGAAAATTTGAATTTGAAAAGCACCACTTGATTAATTTTATATCGCATCTCTTCAAAATGGGCATCACCAACAGGATTCTATAAAGAACTATATAAAGTGGTAGATATGTTACAATAGACTGGTTAGGACTTGTCTTAGGTCCAGATTACCTAAATAATTAATAAGAATTGTTTAACACCAACTTATTCATAAATTTAACAGTCTTGCATGATACATAAATTTTATTTTAATCACATTATAAGTAAATCATTGTAAAGTATATTAACAAAATATCATAATTTTATTGGAAAAGCCGCAATACATTTACGTATGTTTACATAATTATCAATTCTATGTTTCACATTTGAAATATTGCCTCAAAAGGGATAATCTAATAATAGCTAAAGTCGTACAATAGTATTACAGGAATTACGAACTCATCGGTCAGGTTAACAACTTGATCATGGGCTTTTGGCAGAACAAATAACATAGAATTTAAAAAGAGCACCATATTAATTTTATATCGGCCGCATCTACTTAAAAAAAGGGCATACGGCCAACATGATCATAATACACTAAATTAATACCGTAACTGATATTCCACTGAAAGGCTGCTGCGTTGGCTAATCACAGTTTAACAACAACTTACGGATCGTAAATTAAACCACTTATTTAATTACCACGAAAATTACACTAATGTACCTTGTTTACTTATAAAATTAATATTTCTAAGTATCTAACTATACAAATTATAGACCAACTCGTAAGCATAAACGATTCTTAGGAAATATTCCAAAAGGCACAATATACATAGATACAAATATTAGCCAAATAACCACCAGTAATGCAACTTACCTTTCAAAAATCAGAACACTAGAATTTTACAAATTTACATATAGTAACAATAGTCCGGCTCTACATGACCCAAAAAACTAAAAGAGTAACCCTAATTACAAATTTTGATACCTAACCAACTATTCCAAAGATGCTAATCCGTGGACGTAATCACAGTTTCAATCAACCGACCAAATACCCATAATATAAACAAAATTATCACTTGATTTACACTGTTACCTTGAAATAAAAATTTTATATCAACCCAGAGTTACATAATTTCTGACAAAGTAAGCTGAACATTTAGAAATTCAAATAGAGCCAAGTTCCGTCAGACTAGAATCACAATAAGATTTAATAAATCGCAACACAGATTGTCTAATTCATTAGAACAATAGGTTATACCAAAAATTAAAACTAGTAACCAATTCCAAGTTTACAAACAAGTTAAAATTGAATAGTTAAAATAACAAATTTTCAACCAATAGTCTAAATAATATGCAATGTGATTAACTAATTGAAATAACCCAAACTATTTATATACAACCCGGTTACAAATTGTCTAACCATTACTTTAACAGAAGAGTTCCGTCACTAGAACATGTTTATACAGTAAACGATATTAAGCGATTAACAAACTACGGTTTGGATATAGAAATAAAATAGTACTAAGAAAACAGTTAACAATTGATAGCTTAACAAATTCACGAAAGTAATGTATATGAATTTAATAACCAAATTTCATTACATGTACAATGTTAACAAGCCTAACGTTACTAAGGAAATGTTAACTAAATATACATTAATTTGTGCGAATGGTAATCGAAAAACTTATACAAATAGTCAAGCACCGGAATGTAACGTTATAAAATTTCAGTTAATGCAGGAAGAAGCCTCGTTATGAAGAGCTAATCAAGTAAACGGTTTCAATTCAGGTTCGAAGACCCATAACTAAAATTTCACACCTCGGTTGAATGGTATCCAATTGTGCTGTCAGAAATGCTTTAACTATCTCTTATGGAAGCACGAAAGATGTTAATCTTGAGTAAATGTGTAAAGGACCAAAAAAAACCTATATAAGACAGCTGTGTTAGAATTTAAATCAATACCCAAATTTTTATAAGATATGATCTTTATGCTGTATTAAAATTTCAAAACATATACACATGCATTTCAAAGTTATATCTAGTAAATAAGAAAAGAAAGTGAGTAGCTTACCTCTTGAACGAAGCTAAGGTGTAGTAGAAACAAAAAATTAAAGCCGAACTCAAATTCGAAATCCCAACAGGATTTATTTATATGGAAAAGATTAAATCCAGCAACAGGCTGTGATAAAATTTTACTTGAAAAGTTCAATCAAATTTTTAAGGAAGCCTTTTCCAAATTTTACATTTGCTTCTAACTAGGCATTAAATTTCATTGCCAAAAATGGCGTTTTTCCTTCTTCTCTGAAGGTATCAGAAAACAAAAAAAGAAAGCCTGATTAATTTCTACCAATCCAAGAATTTAAAACGGTCACATGTTTGAAAAATTTTCCTATTAAGAACGATTTTATTGGCAATGTTGCCATTTTCCAATAACCTATAGGATGAGTCGTAACTAAAGACCATAAATTTATAAACTAAATTTACACGTATCAATTGCAATTTGCATTATTGTCAGATTGAATGTTTGTATGTTGGCTACATTGATAATTAACTGACCTTCAGACATTGACAGAAATTGTCAATTTTTCGCACAATCGTTAGAGGTTAGGGCTAATATCTGTCTGAAACCTCCAAATCCAGGGTATCCTATGCCATAAATCGAAATGTGCGAAACTGTAAAAAAAGTTACAAAGTGGTTGCGTGTTCAAACAAAATTTTTTACATTAAAATTTATATCTTAAAATTTTCTTGGATTTTTGTACTGAGTACCACAAAATTTAAAATACCAAATCGATAGATTTTCATGCCGTGCCAAATATGTTTTGCACATTTCGCGCACGTTGTTATGTAACGTAGGAAAATAAAAAAGTGTCATTTATATTTTACTAATACGCGAACCTTTTTTGACGTTTGTAGGCAAAAGTTACTTTTATACATTAATTTGATAGAATGTGCGTATGTGACACCAAATAACTAAACATTAGATTTTATACATATCAAATCAACGTTAAAACAATTATAATAAAATTTCGCTATAAATAAAAAATTTTGTTTGAATTTTGTAGTCTGAGAAAAAGATTTTAGATTGTTTAGACCATAATTTAAAATTTTACTCGCATATTGTTTTCTACACATAAAATTCCTCAAACATGTTTCTTCATGTAATTTTATTGCATATAAAACAAAATGTCATTCAATGTTACATAAGAAACTCTATTTATTCTTTGTAAAAGATGGCACAAAATTTTCAAAATTTAAAAATGAAGCTGTAATTTGCACAATAACCTCAAACAAAATTTTTCACGCATACCCCGATTTTAAATATAATTGTCGCCCTTAAACCCTGTTTAATATGTAGCATGGATGATGTTAAACACCTTTAACTACATAGCTGTGGCCACAAAAATTTAAATGTCAAGGTTAAACAAGATAGTTTATTCTATTACGCTATAAATCAGTATAAAACAATTTAAAATCATAGGTAATAACCCCAATAATTTTATAGTTTCATTTTAAACCTAAACTTGATAACAATGTATCAACGCTTAATTGTGTTAACTAGCTCTATCATTTAGGATTTCAAATTATTTGCGCTAGATGTAAGTCTTACAGTGTCCACGAAATTCTCTTACTATTCTAGGTCATTCAAGAAAAAATTTCTGAAATGTATACCGAATCCTTCATTTATTGCAAAAAATTAATTTTTTGAAACATTTAATGTAAGTGTATTTATTGCACGAAATTTGAAACTAAATAACTGTTATTATAAGTTTTTGTTAAGAACGAACAAATTCAAAAGTAAATATGTAATTAAAAATTATTATTAGTTTTATTAAATACATAAAAAAAGTTTACCTCGATAGATTTGAACCTATGGTTGCTAGATACTGCGCTATGAAGTACAAGCCTAATCGAGTAAATTTTGTTTAAGAGTTCGTTTTATATTCCGGACTAGGCAATTTAAATGTTAATGATAATTTCATTTTATTGATTTAAAATCACATATACCATGGTAACGTGTTTGACAATTTACAAAACAATTGCAGCATTATTAGTTCTAATATCTGTCAGTTTGTGTTGTAACGTCTCAAAATGGACAAACTTGTTATAAAGTTTCCTTACAATAACATAGGAAATCTCCAAAGTTATTCGTGAAGAAAGTTAGGTTGTTACGGATAATTCCCTTCAAGTCGACTATTTAGTGAATTGGTCAAAATTGATTTAAACATGGCCGAGAACACTAGGTATCCCCGCGGTCGGCCTGTTTGACATTGTCAATTCGGATTTATTGAAAATCAATGTAGTTTGGTATTGGAAGATGCAAGATTGAAAGCTGACAATTAGCGTTTTCTTAGGAGTTTCAGAAACCACAGTATTTCAGAATTTTACAATTACGTTGGCATGACAAAGTCAGTAGATGGGTTCCACGAATGCTTACGCCTTTTCAAATCTGACTGAATGGAAAGTGTAAGAATTTTTGGCGCTTTGTGGGGACCAACCAGATTTAATTATCAAATGACTTATCACCAGAGATGAAACTTGGGTCCATTATTTTGATCCTGAGTAGATGCAGTGGCATATTAGGGGTTCCAGTCTTCCAAAAGCTAAAGTCGCCCCTTCGCAGGAATAAATAATGGCAACTGTTTTTTGGGATTTCAAAATTTTAATATCTGAATTATCTGAAGAAGTTACAATCGCAGGATAGTATTATGCAAGTTCAGTGCATCGGTTCAGATATGTTATTAAAGTGAAAAGACGCGGAAAACTAACGGAAATCCTGCTTTCTAATAATGCACCAGCCCATAAGTCAAGATTTAAAAGCTGCCGTTGCTAAATGTGGCTTTGTACGAAATTGATCATCTCACCTTATAGATCCAGATTTAGCCCCATGACTTCATTGTTGTTCTCAGATCTTCCAAAAGAACACTAAGGGAAAAAATTTAGGGATGAATGAACTTATAGCGGTGTTGAAAGCCATTGATGTAGTAAAACCAAAGGAATATTTTTATAATGGGTTAAATATGTTTTATTGAAACGATGTAATACTTGTATTGAAGCAAGAGGCCTATATTTGAAAAATAAATTTCTGTTGTTTTCTAATCACCTCTTATCATGCCTAGTCCAAGAATATAAAACGACTCATGATAGAACTATGTAAATTCTAAATTCTAAACTCGGTACTCTAGAAAGTTATTGTAGGTTCAAATCCTACTGAGGATAAACCTTTTCATTTATATATTAAAACAGCTAATAAATTTTAAATAACTCGTTCTAAATGTTTAATATTTGCATCGAAATAAAAACGATTGTAAACCAATTATTTCTTATTGAAAACATCAAAGAACATAGGAGATCAGGTAAATTACTTGCTCAGGGAATCCTAAACTATGCGGTAACTCTTCGTCTAAAAGTGCCATTTGGCGCATAACTCAGAAACTATTTTGAGATTGGGTAAATAAAATCTCATAATAAATGTGGCCAAAGAAAATGTAATATTGTAATTGCATACAATCGCCAGAAGGCGTTTCACTGATTTCAAATTAAATTCCTTTTCTATCCGTTTTCATCTAGTCAATATATTTTAAAAATATCCACCGTAAACTAGTGATCAACATGTAAATTTGTTTAATTGAAAAATCAATTCGAAACGGGTTGCTCGAAATTTATCAAGACTGGTTCAACGATATTAAGGAAGTTTGATTAATATCAAACAAATCCAAAACCACAACAATTTTTAATACTCCGTCTACCAATATAACAAAACGGTCGACTTTTGTAAAAAAAAATTCAAATAGTACCAAATGTTTTTTTTACCACTTCACGTGGGTTTTAGTAAACTAATGAAAACGGCTTGGAGGAAATCTAATTAATGTTAAAATTATGTCTAAAGTTTACTAGAACCAAACATATAGTCAAAAATGTGGTAATATAACGGCAATTTGAGGTATAAACAAATCGTACGCTTGAAATTAATAAGTAGGTTGTGAAACGAAAAATGAATAACTTGTAGCGATTATGTCAAAGCTGCAAACTAGATAACAAAGTGACATTAAGGCGTTTCATGATTTACAAATTGCCAATTTCCAATGAAGAAGTATTTGATGCTTGCCGCATATTTTGAATGCTTGCAAAATGCAATTGTTGCAGCACGAATTCGTATTTAAGTATTAGTATATCTTGAAAATATTATTTATAAAATTTCTAAATTTGATTTCCAGATACGATAAGAAATGTTTAATTGAAATATTACTTAATATTTATATTTTTATTCATTAATGTTAATTTTATTAAGAATTGTTTAATAATTCAAACAAGTCAGAATTATTGGCCCAGTGTCGAAACATAGTCTATTTAGACTTCCTGCAAAACCAACTACCCGGGCTACGTGAAGATATTAACCTTCAAATCAAACTAGTAGGACATGTTTTACCAACATGTCTGTCGCACATTTTCATTAAACTGAAAACGCATTGGAGGAAACATTTCCATTAATTAAAATTTATTAAATCGGTCCTTTAGGACCGCAATAAAAAATTAAAGTTTTAGCCATTATTAATTTTAAGCGTAATTTATGCCTCAAATTGTCGTTATATTACCAAATTTTGAATTATATTATTGTTTCAAAGCTATTGACATAATTTTTAAATCTTATTAATTTTCCTTCCAATAGCAGTGAAAAATATATTTGGTACCATTTGAATTTTTTTAAAACAGTCAGCCGATTTGTTCCTTCAACAAGTTGGTAAACGAAGATTAATGAAATTTTGATGTTAAAATGAATTGTTGGTAATATTCGTATTTCAAATTGAGTACCAATCTTGAAAATTCAGGCAACTATTTCAAGTTAGATTATTTCCAGTACATTGCATGGTTCCACCGCCCTTTATTTAGACAGCAATCTTAAATATTCATTAAACAAAGCTCTACATATTGATCAGTTTACAATGGATATATTTTTTGCACTACATTACTAAGGAAAATTGCCCAAAAAATGGGAATTTCAACTCGAAATCAGTGAAACGCCCTCTGGCAATGGTAGGAGATTAAAAATAATTTCCAGCATTTACTGTAAAAATTTTATTTCACTTATGGCCGGCCGTCTGTCTTAGTTGTAAACCGGTACATAACTTTCAGCATTAAGGCGACCTTCAAAAGTAAATAACCCTATAAAACTGATTGTAGAACATTTCACACCATACATTCCCGCTAAATCGGCGTTGATAATTAGTTTTAACAGTGGCGTGAGGGTGTATGCCCGACCATTCATTGACGGTGTGTTGTTGATGACGTCTCGCGTAAATTCTGCCTCATCGGTAAATAAAGCAAGACGATATAACTGTCAATTGTTGGTTTAATCTAGGGAAATATTCTGACTCCAAGTGTAGAATACACTGCACTTGATATGGAAACAACAAGTTTGTGTGCAATGCGTCGAACGTACTCAACTTCATTTTGGTACTTTTTGTGTAAAGAGTTTCATATTATAGCGTCATATTCTAATTTAGGTCCAACTACAGAAAAGTATAACATTTTAATAGTGTCCACATTATTAAAGTCATAACTTGCACGAATTATGAAACCTAATATTTTATAAGATTGAGAAACTATTTCATTAATGTGGAAAGAATAGTTAAGCTCTTACCAAACATAATTTCCAGGCCTTATTTCAATTAGTTCTATTTAATAAAGAATCCCCAACATAATAAGTATACAATACATCTTTCAATTTTCTATAAAATGCCATCATTTTGCATCTTGAAACATTTAGGTACAGTTAGTTTATTCGGCACCAGTTGCGTAGATTGTTTGCAGCTTCTCGTAGTCCTTAAAGCTAGCTACTTCAGTAAATATTTTTAAGTCATCAGCAAAGAGTGAAATTTTAGAAGATAGTGAAAAAAGCCTCGGTTATAGTTAGAGCCTTGCGGACCTAGGTTAGAACAATATATCTAAAGCTATGAGCCGCTGTATGAAACCGGTACATAATTGATTTAATGAGACTTCAACAGTATAATAACTTATAAAATGAATAGTGATTAATTTAATCAAAGACATTTTGAAAATATGTGAAGACAACATCCACTGTTTATAAACATTCAGAAGTTTATAGAGTAAAGGGGTAAGGATAAATACGCTTCACGCCTTCTACACAAATCCGTGTTGGTTTAACCGAGGTTTAAATTTAAAAAGAAGCTTATTATAGACGATTATCTTAAAGGCTTTGGAAAAATTATATAATTGATATTGTTTGTAGTTTATAGTTTTATACACAAAGTTTTATACATGATAAAATATAATTGTGAAAGCATTACCATGGATTGCTAGTGTCTACATGTGTCATCTTGATTTGAAAGTTTCATATACTAATTCCTATTCTGAAAATGTCAAGACGGATTAGAAACTTTATTTTTTGAACTTATGCATTTTCAATCTACATATTAAATCCTTGAAACCAGACATGAGTTCGTTTTCAAGATTGTTCAAGTATGGAACAAAATATGTTCATTCAATGTTATTGTTTAAAAATCAGTCTTCAAATTTGTTACATAATCCATAAATCTGCTCAGCCTTGAAGTTTGCAATTTATTTCTGTAATGTTAATGAAAATTAACCATAGTCTTACTGTCAAGATTAGTAACAAAATCAATTGCAGGATGATCTACATCTTTGCCAATAGTAGAAAATCGCTCTTGATCGATGTACCGAGCTAGTTTAGTGGAACACTGTCTGTTTAGCATTAGGTATTCAGTTCGTTAGTCCTTAACTGCTATGAGTTTTTAAGTAATCCATGATAAAATTGGTATGCGCACATCAGAAGCGGTATAAAAAGGCGTATGTTAGATCCTTCGGACAATTAGTACTATCATATCCTGAAGTCCTTAATCTCACCATGCATATAAACGTGTCATACGTATGAAATCTATGCACTGTTTAAGAGTAACAGCTTCAGACCTTGCTGATCAAAATTGATATTGTTATTTAATCAAACCTATTGTTGAATTAAGTATTGCGTTAACTGGAGAACATTACGTGTTTAAAATGTAAGACAGCAATACAATGTTGTTAGGTAATTTATATTTGGAAAAATTTAAGTTAAAAACTGCCTCAAAACAATATTTTGTTATCGAACAATTAATTTAAAAAAAGTGACTAATACATCGTAAAACAAATTAATTTAATTAATAGGTACTATTGAGATCAGAGAAATTCCACAAGTGGTCAACAATTAACAGATGCTAAAAGGTTGATATGATAAACTTCAACCATTATAAGGTTGTTTTAAATGGTAAATTTATATTTATATTTGAAACATACATTTCGATATCAATTATAGTTACCAGTACTGGTAAATCTGTAAGAACCATTTAATATGTAAATTTATAACATAAGGCGTATTTTAAGTAAGCCTTTTGAAATTTCGCCTGTAGTCGACCGGTATTAAACAAGCGTCTGTACATATTCTGACTGTCACAGACGTCATTACAGAATCATTCGACCGTGTTTATATTTGATGTGAGTATTTGAAAAGTCCTCCAGTCATGTACTTCGCATGATTCGTTTTCTTAGTGTAAAAGCGCCGAAAATCCATCGTCAGATCAGTGAATGTATGATGAGCGGTGGGATGGTATTGAACTTGGAACAGCACACAGACACACACACACACACACACACACACACATACAGACACACACACACACACACACACACACAGACACACAGACACAGACACACAGACACACAGACACACAGACACACAGACACACAGACACACAGACACAGACACACAGCACACAGATACAGACACAGACACACAGACACACAGACACACAGACACACAGACACACAGACACACAGACACGACACACAGACACACAGACACAGTACCAGACAATGATACACAGACACAGACACACAGACACACAGACACATCAGACACATAGATAGCTACATAGACAACACAGACACATGACACACAGACACATAGACTACACAGACACACAGACACACAGACACGAGCAAGAAACAGACTAGACAGAACACAGACACACAGAACACAGATGACACAGACAACATCAGAACACAGACACACAGACACACAGACACAGACACACAGACACACAGACACACACACACACAGACACAGACACACAGAACACAGACACACAGACTACACAGAACACAGACACACAGACACACAGACACACAGACACACAGAACACACAGACACACAGACACACAGACACAGACACAGACACACAGACACACAGACACAGACACACAAAGACACACAGTACACAGACAATAGATACACAGAACACAGACACACAGACACAAGAACACAGACACACAGACACAAGACACAGACACACAGAACACAGACACACAGACACACAGAAACAGACATAGACACACAGACACAGAGGCACACAGCACACAGACACATCAGACACACAGACACACAGACACACAGACACAGACACACGAGACACAGACACACAGACACAGACACACAGACACAGACATAACACAGACACACAGACACACAGACACACAGACACACAGACACACAGACACACAGACACACAGACACACAGACACACAGACACACAGACACACAGACACACAGAACACAGACACACAGACACACAGACACACAGACACACAGACACACAGACACAGACACACAGACACAGACACACTAGTAGCACATGATCTATCTAGACACTTCGTAGACACACAGGAACAAGACAATACACAGACACACAGACACCAGATCAGACACTTGAGGACGGTACACAATACAAGAATGCTATATTGGGTAAAATAAACCAATCTACTAGGTTTCTTCGTTTTCTAACATATAAGTAATATAAGTAATCATTGGTACGATAATTAAAGAATCAGCATTTGAACATAGTCGGAATTACTAATGAAGGTTACAACAAAATTAATATTGAATTAGCTTTAAAACTAAACTGCAATTTAACCAAGTACTTGTTTTATTTGGTCGTAAATCATAAGATTAATTATAACTGAAGTGCTATTTAGTAAGAAAATGTAAATAATGCTATTTGACAATAAATTGAATTACACTAAATATAAAAATAGGTTACAACAGAAAAATGGTACTTTATAGACTAGCTCAAAATGACACTAATAGTATTGAGAACTAAACAAAGTTACTTAATACTTGCAAAAGCATCTACAAGGATAATGCAGAAGCATTTGTAATTTAAACGTAGTGTTATAATTTAAGTAAAAAAATAGAAGTTAGGCTATTCATAAGCAAAAATTTCAATCTTAACTGCGAAATATAAACTGTAATAGTTAAAGGAAAAAAAATCTTTATAGATTTAAGTCAAAATCACTTAATAGAGCAGAATAAACAAAAAGTTACTTAAAAGTTATTGCAAAAGCATCTACAAAAGGATGAACATCCACTGTTTATCTAAACATTCAGAAGTGTATAGAGTAAAGTTAAAACCTTGCCTTCTAAAAAATCCGTTGGTTTAACCGGTTTAAATTTAAAAAGAAGCTTATTATAGACGATTATCTTAAAGGCTTTGGAAAAATTACATATAATTGATATTGGTTTATATACACCTAAAGGTTTTTATACATGATAAAAATAAATTGTGAAAGCATTCACCATGGATTGCTAAGTGTACACATTGTCATCTAGATGAAGTTGTCCCGGTATACATAATTCCTTTCTGAAAATGTAAGACGGATTAGAGCAACTTTATTTCTTTGAACCTCTTATGCATTTTTTCAATCTTACATATTAAATCCTTCGGAAACCAGACATGAGTTCGCTATTGTCAAAGATTGGCTCAAGTATGGAATAAAAAATACGTTACATTCACATAGGTTATTATGTTTAGAACTCCCCAATCAGTCTTCATAATATTGTTATATAATCCATAAAAATCTGCTCACTTGAAGTTATGCAATTTATTTCTGTAATGTGATTGAAAATTAACCATAGTCTAACTGTCAAGATTAGTAACAAAATCAATTGCAGGATGATCTATATCTTTGCCAATCAGTAGAAAATCGCTCTTGTCGATGTACCGAGCTAGTTAGTAGTAACACTGTCTGCTTAGCATTCGGGAGGTAACGGGAACGGTCTACCTTATATGAGGTTTTTCAGGGAGTAATCCTGATACAAATAGTGCTATGCGCACATGAGTCACGGCTACTTAGGCGTATGCTGGGGTAGTATCTTCCTCTTCCGAACCCATACTCCATTACTTCCGACCCTATCCTGACCACTCCGATCCTTAATCTCACCATGCATATATATGTAATGTACACGTACGCTGCAAATCTATCGCAGTGGTTTAAGGAACGTGTAAAGCTCGAGCAGCCCTTGCTGATGTCAAAATTGATATTGCTTAATTAAATCTAATAACCTATTGTTGATATTAAGTACGTTGGTTAACTGGAGAAACTTACGTGCTTTAAAAAAGTAAAAGACAGCAATACATGTTGTCTAGGTAATTTTTATATTTGGAAGATAAAAAACTGCCAAAACAATATTTTTGTTATCGAATAATTATTTAAAAAATAATGTGACTAATACATCGTAAAACAAATTAATTTAATTAATCAGTGTACTATTAGAGCATCAGCATGGAAATGTCCACAAGTGGCTCAACAATTTAAACAGATGCTAAAAGGATTGATATGAAAATGTAAACTTCAACTATTACTTAGCTTTATGGCTTTTAAATGGTACATTTTTATATTTATATTCTACATAAATCCATACATTTCGATAACAATTATAGTTACCAGTACTGGTAAATCTGTAAGAACCATTTAATATGTAAATTTATAACATATGAGGCGTATAAAGTAAGTACCGTCTTGAAATTTCGCCGCTGTAGCGCTGCGACCGGTATTTGGCGCAAGCGTTTTTTTTTTTTTTTTTTTTTTTTTTTTTTTTTTTTTTTTTGGGGGGGGGGGGGGGGGGGGGGGGGGGGGGGGGGGGGGGGGGGGGGGGGGGGGGGGGGGGGGGGGGGGGGGGGACACAGACAACAGACACAGACACACAGCACACAGACACACAGACACACAGACACACAGACACAAGACACACAGACACACAGACACACACGACACACAGACACACAGACACAGACACACAGTACCACAGACACTAGATACACAGACACAGACACAGCACATAGATACAACCCAGACACAGCACCAGACACAGTACAGACACACAGACACACACACACAGAGAAACAGACACAAACAACACAGACAACGAAAACACGACACACAGAACGAAGAACACAGACAACTTGCACACAGAATCACAGACACACGGAGCACACTAGAAAAACAGCAGACACACAGATAAAGACACACAGACTACACTTGAACACAGAACAACAAAAAAAAAAAACCCCCCCCAGACACAGACACCCCCAGACACACAGACACACAGACACACAGACACACAGACACACAGACACACAGACACACAGACACACAGACACACAGAGACACAGACACACTGCTACCTACCTTTGGGTGCAATGATCTATGGCTAGCTCTTCGTTTTCAGAGGCCGGGTCGTGGGGAAGGATTTAAGAGGATAATAAAGAAAAGAGAGGGCGCAATCGTCTTGAGGACGGTAAAATAAGTTTTTATTTAAAAATAAACCAATTCTACTAAGGTTTCCCTTATTTTTCTAAATATAAGTAATATAAGTAATCATTGGTACACGAAAATTAAATAATCAGCATTTGAAATAGTGGAATTACTAATAAGGGTTACAACAAAAAATTACTATTGAATTAGCTTAAAAACTGACACTGAAGTATTTAACCAAGTACTTGTTTTATACTTGAGTCGTAACTCAAAGATTTAATTAAACTGGAGTGTCCCCCTTATTTAGTAAAAAAATGTTAAGCTATTTGTTACAATAAATTCATTACACTGCGAAATATAAACTGTAATAGTTAAAAGGAAAAAAATGGTACCCTTTATAGACTTTAAGCCGTCAAAATCACTTAATAGATTGAGAACTAAACAAAAAAAGTTACTTAAAAGTATTTGCAAAAGCATCTACAAAAGGATGAACATGCAGAAGTACATTTGTAATTTGAACGTTTGTTATAGAAGTTTAAAAGTATTCTTAAATAACCCCAATAGAAAAGTTAGGCATCAAATAAGCAAGGCAACATTTCAATCTTAGAACTGGTTACTCGGTATTAATTCACTATTTATTATCTTGATAAAGTCATTAATATAGGTGTGCAATCAAATTTAAATCTACTAGTGGGCACAATTCAGTAAGCATAAAATCATAATTAGTCCAGTCGAAGCATAAAAGTACACACAAGGCAATATGTAATCAAAAGAATTTAAATATACATAAAGCTATACAAAACCAGAAAGCGAGTGGCTATCATAGGGTGAACATGTGCCTGTTTTGGTTAAGAGGTTTCCTGACTGGATTCCCTGTCGGTTATCTCGAGTGAATCTTCCGAGATAGCATTCCTGAAGTTCCCCGTAATAAATTTGTGTCCCTTAGGTGAAAATATAAGTAAAGGAAATCGTAAACCTACACTTAACGACCTGTTTGAATACAGATCGTTGAAGGCCATTAATCAAATTTCAATTTTATCAATTGCACGATATTTCCAATTATTTAAAAGCAGAAAAGAAAAACTCGGTGAGCCACGGCCTTTTATAATTAAAAATGAAAGAATCAAAGGCTCAGAAACGATAGCTTGAGAGTAGTACCGGGGCACCATCCCCACTCCTTTTTTTTTACGTCACAAGCCCCGCCTCTCACTTTTTACTAGCCCACGTGGGAGACCGCATTTTCCACCCTTATTTTTACTCGCTTACGTGTAGGACGTATTTTTTCACCCCTATTTTTACACATCCACGTGTGAGACCGTGTTTTCAACCCTTTATCCTAATTATTTTTACACACCCACGTGTGAGACCGTATTTTCAACCCTTTCTTTTCGAAGGCCCTTTTTCAACCTAATTATTTTTACTTGCGCACGTGTAAGACGTATTTTTCACTATTTTTACACACATGTGAGACCGTTTTCAACCCTTTTTATCTCTAATTTTCACACCTACTGTGAGATCGTATTTTCATCCTTTTCTTTTCAGGCCTTTAAAACCAATATTTCATCGCTTCGTAGGACATTTTACCGTTATGTATTATTCTTGGGGTAATTTCAAACCTAGATAAGGACCTTTGACACAGGACTTTGGTCAACGGAGGACAATTATCCAGTGACATAAAAGACACACAAGGCAAAGATCAAAGATAAATAACATAAAGCACAAACCAGAAGCGAGCTGGCATCATAGAAAGCCTTAGGGTTAAGACCGGCACTGGACCTTGCGGTTCTAGGAATCTTCCAGATAGCATTCCAAGTCCGTAACAATGCCTATAAAATATAAGAAAGAATGACACACACTTAACGACCGTTGCACAGACAATCGTTGAAGCAACAATTCATATCAATGCACATACCAATTATTTAAACAGAAAAGAAATAGCCACTGCATAATTAAAATGAAAGAATCAAAGCTCAGAAACGATACTAGATACGACATACTTACCACCCTAACAGCACAGAACGATTTTCAAACATACTGTACAAACAACAGCAGCATCCACGTAGTACAGATTGCATCTTCGGAATTCAACACGAACAAGTAATCAATCCAAAGCACAACACTTATTTTATAAAGTAAACGAAACTTTAAATTAACAAATCCCGAGTGTTCACCTTAAAAAAATTAATTACAAATGAAACTTTTTGAATTTATTAATTAAAACATAATATTTTTATAATTTTAATTGTTTTCTAATTGTAATTACATTTTAAGAGTTCCTTGTATAGCTTTTCACCATAATACGATTGTAATTAACAACTGTATGTTTTTTAACGTATTGAAATATTATTAAAATCATAACCGTAATGTTACCCTTAAATTTGTAAAAAATTAATCTTAGATATTATATACTGTAATTAAAACGTAAAAAAAAAGGTTACACACCTACCATTGTACTTAGAACGTTATTTAGGTGACTGTTACTAGGATAGTCACGCTTTGTTTGCTCCTTAATCAAACTTTCTAGTATTAACTGTTAAAACACTATTTTCCAACTGTGTTAAAAAATTCAAAACTTATTATCTTATCGCATTAAAGTAAATCGTATTTACTTTTAATAAAATTATGGTTATGAAAAATATAATTTTAAACGGAACAATTTTTTTATAAAAACCTTATTTCAAGAGTTGTGAAGTTACATGTTTAAATTCCACAATTTAGTTAGAAATCTACTTTCATGTTTATTTGCTATTACCGTGTAATTAATAACTTTGTTAATTTATAGTCTAAAATTGATTACCAATATAAATGGTTAACTAATTTCTTTAAAAACACTAAATCATAAATTTTATAACTACGATTTTAAAAACACATGCTGAATTAAAAGAAAAACAATGGGGTTATTTTTTATTACAGGGCTCTTGATTAAAACAATTAAAGCACTAAAAATCTCTTTTATTTATCAGAATAGAATGGTTGGGTAACAGGCGTTAAACAATAACCTGATTATCTCATCATTTAGAATTAAACATGTACTAAAATAGTTTTTACAAAATCAAACATAGGTAAATTATGTAATCTAAAATATAGAAACATTAAGGTATAACTCCACATACATCCGAATGATAGTCTTGTAGTATTGTTTTATTGCATACGAAGCATCGGAATTCTTCTCTAGGAACGTAAATGATATCTAGCGGTGCTCGTCCAAAGGAATCAAAATACTCTCCATTACCATTCTCGCCAATGTAGATAGCGGTCCAATGCTGACCTGGTTTGTTTGCAGGATCTGTGTTTACGATAATTGCAGCAAACTCGCGAACGGTGCAGTCGCACGCAGCTGCACGTACGCACGACGCCGCACGTACGCTCGCACGTTCGCGTACGCACGCTGCGCACGTGCTTACGTGCGTGCGTACGTGCCAGCGTGCGAGCGTTCTGCGACTTGCGTGCATGCACGTATGGCACGTCGTTACGTGCGAGCGTGCGAGCTTGCGTGCGTGCGTGCGTCGTGCGTGCGTGCATGCGTGTTTTCGTTTGATCCTCGTGCTAAAGCAGTGCTAGTCGATTGTATGTAGTTGTAGGAACTATTGTGTTGACTAAAAGCTATAATTGGGAGCGTTGCTTGCTATACCCAGACCGTGGAGTTAGGTCTAATTAGCTTTTTTGACAGATGTAATTATTTATGATAAGATCAGGCTTGCATGTAAAGTAATATAGAGGTGAAACTAACTAGCTAATGTGTTTTGCTGCTACACGTATCACAGTATTGAAGATTCTGTTCATGTATTAGAAAACGTACTACAGCCTCGAAACAGGATGCAGATAAAAATTGAAGGAAATGAATACGGTGCAACTTCTGCGTACGAGCTGAAAGATTTGAAGGGTGTGCAATTATCGTAAACACAGATCCTGCAAACAAACCAGGTCAGCATTGGACCGCTATCTACATTGACGAGAATAGTAATGGAGAGTATTTTGATTCCTTTGGACGAGCACCGCTAAGATATCATTTACGCTTCCTAGAGAAGAATTCCCGATGCTTCGTATACAATAAAACAATACTAAAAGACTCATTCGGATGTATGTGGACGTTATACCTTAATGTTTCTATATTTTAGATTACATAATTTACCTATGTTTGATTTTGTAAAAACTATTTTAGTACATGTTTAATTCTAAATGATGAGATAATCAGGTTATTGTTTAACGCCTGTTACCCAACCATTCTATTCTGATAAATAAAAGAGATTTTTAGTGCTTTAATTGTTTTAATCAAGAGCCCTGTAATAAAAAATAACCCCATTGTTTTTTCTTTTAATTCAGCATGTGTGTTTTTAAAAATCGTGTTATAAAATTTATGATTTAGTGTTTTTTTTTTTAAATTATGTTAACCATTTATATTGGTAATCAATTTTGGACTATTAAATTTAACAAAGTTATATAATTACACAGTAATTAGCTAAAGTAAACATGAACAGTGATTTCCTACTACATATTGTTGTGGAATTTAAAACATGTAACTTTCCAAACTCTTAATACGGTTTTTTATAAAACAATTTGTGTGTCCGTATGTACAACATGAATATTTTTTCAAACCGAATTGTTATTAGAAAGGGTAAATACGATTTGCTGTAAGTGCGATAAAGATAATAAGGTTGTTTGTATATTTTACACTATGGGGAAATCAATAGGTGGTTTTTACATAACCTAGAAAGTTTAATTACACAGGCAACACAAAGCGGTGACTATCACTCGTGAAGCAGTACATCAAAAAAACGTTCTTTAAGTACAGAGCTGGTAAGTGTGGTGTTAACCCTTTATTTATTTACAGGTTTTTAATTACAGTTATAAATACACATCTAAGCATTAAGTTTCTTTAAAAAATATTAAGGCGTACAACATTTTAACGGTCGGATGGATATTAAACACATTTCAATGCAGGTAAACTATGTTTTAATATTCGTTTTAGAAAACACAAACTGTTATGTAATTAATTAACTTAATAAAAAATTTTTTTCATTAGACCCAAAATGTCAGTAATTTTTTTTTATAGCTCACTGAGGATTTTTAATTATGACATTTACAATAAAAATAAGTGTTCTATAATTAAATTTTACTGTCATTGTATTGTGCAACCTCCAGGGGCACTGTTCTTAATATAGCCAGAAGGACCTTAATACCATCAATAAGCCAAACAACCCAAGTCCAGTCCCAGGTCCAACCCTAAGACTTATACCTAGACCAGCCCCCAGCACTAAGACTTACCCCTAGACCATCCCCCAGCACTAAATACAGCCCTAAGCCAAGCCAAGACCAGCCCCCACCTCTAAATACAATCCTCACGTTAGCAACCACAAAAAAAAGTCCTAGCTGTCAAAAGGTCCTTAATACAACCATAAGGTTGGAAAAATAACCCCCAAAAGAAATCATAAAAATAACAGTAATAAATACGGTCCTATACGTAAGCGAGTAAAAATAATTAGGGTTGAAAGGGCCTCCGAAAAGAAAAGGGTAGAAAATACGATCTCATACGTAGGTGTGTGAAAATTAGAGATAAAAAAGGGTTGAAAACACGGTCTCATACGTGGATGTGTAAAAATAGGGGTGAAAAAATACGTCTTACACGTGGGCAAGTAAAAAATAATTAGGGTTGAAAAAGGGCCTTCGAAAAGAAAGGGTTGAAAATACGGTCTCACACGTGGATGTGTAAAGATAGGGGTGAAAAAATACGTCCTACACGTGCGCAAGTAAAAAATAATTAGGGTTGAAAAAGGGCCTTCGAAAAGAAAGGGTTGAAAATACGGTCTCACACGTGGATGTGTAAAGATAGGGGTGAAAAAATACGTCCTACACGTAAGCGAGTAAAAATAAAGGTGGAAAATGCGGTCTCCCACGTGGGCTAGTAAAAAGTGAAAGGGGCGGGGCTTGTGACGTAAAAAAAAGGAGTGGGGATGGTGCCCGGTACTACTCTTGAGCAGGTAAAAATGATGAATCTCCAATAAACCGGGGTGTGAATAATTTAAATTCACAGCATACTCAATCCCCTAATAGATCGGATGCTTTATAAATTAACCGAAATGTAATTCATTTTCTCCCCCAACTGACATGCCGCTTATGCAAAAATCATAACATTTGCATTTTGTGCTTGAGAGCACGCTACCAACAATAGAGTAATCGGCACGGCTGGAGTGAGGACGTTATGGAGGCAGCTGTAACGGATATTAATGAGAAAGTTAACTGTGCGCTTCAAAAACTTCCAAGGTGCTTTCTAGAATATTAAAATGACGAGATAATAAGGTGACTGGTAACCCATTTGCCACTGGTTTTATGAATGGTTATATGGGCCGCAAGGAAGGCATTTTTCAATCGAGCAGGAACAAGAATTAGCGAAAAACGTTAAAAATTTAGAAAGTAGAATGATTGGAATAACAATTGAGCTTCATAAGCTAGCCTACCAAAGGGCTGAAAAAGAATAAGATTTTCTACACATTTAACAGAGAAAACTAAGAAGTTGGGTGGGATTGCTTAAATTGCCTCTCGACGTGGCTTTTTGTGAACCTCTCACCATCTATTACAATCAAAAATTAAATTTATGGCTAAAAACCCACCCGGGAAGAACCGCAACGCACTACCAGGTGGCTTTACGGTTCAAAAAAGCGTACCACAAAGCAGGAATACTTTCTAATGCTGAAATGGGTTTTTCCACAGCAGGAATGTATCCCTTTAATCTAGACATTTTCCCACACTGGATGTTCGCTCCAGTGCAAGTAACAGATCTAGGACAAGCAAATGTAGGATCCCTTTAGAACTCCTAAGACCACATCGGTATCGCGTCCCGTGCTTTTAATAAGCCAAAAATTAAAAAGCACTTTGAGTCGTTCGCTTAAGCTATGGAAGGTGTAAAATTTGACTGTACAAAAATAATTAAAATAATAAAAGTGGTCTCTATTATACTTTCCAAAAATTTTAAGATTATAGCACGCAAAGGTAAAAAATAAGTTGGTGTTCTAACAAGCGCTAAAAGTGGGCAGCTCCTTACAGAAGTTTGCAGTTTCAGTGCTGCAGGAGTCTATGTCCCACAGGCATTCATTTACCCTAAAGAAAATAGCAAGAAAGAAATAATGGACAACGCTCCCGCTGGTGCAATTGCATTTACTCAGAAACATGGCTGTATGCACATTAAATCAACAAAACAAGGTAAGGTTCTAATATATGAAAAGTTTTAATTATGAATTTTATAATGTCCTATTAATACTGAATGGACACGTAAGCTATAAAAGCCTTGAGGCTCATGAGTTTGTTAGAGCCAATAGAATTATTCTTTTTTGATTTCCGCCTCACTGTACCCATCGGACACAGCCTCTCGACGTGGCTTTTTGTGGACCTCTCACCATCTATTACAATCAAAAATTAAATTTATGGCTAAAAACCCACCCAGGAAGAATCGCAACGCACTACCAGGTGGCTTTACGTTTCAAAAAAGCGTACCACAAAGCAGGAATACTTTCTAATGCTGAAATGGGTTTTTCCACAGCAGGAATGTATCCCTTTAATCTAGACATTTTCCCACACTGGATGTTCGCTCCAGTGCAAGTAACAGATCTAGGACAAGCAAATGTAGGACCCCCTGAAACTAATTCTGATGATAACAAACCTCAGGATTTGCTGACTAATGTTACACAAAGCAATATTCTTTCGGAAAATATAGATGCTTCGACATCTTTTCAAAAGTTTTCTAGCTGGTCTGTTGCTATAAGAGATAAATTTCTACTTCCAAAATGCACATCCTTAAACCGTAAAAAGCGTTCGGGAAATAAAGGAAACACTGTGGTACTTAACAGTACTCCCGAAATAGAAGTCCTAAAAGAGATAGTGACACAGAAAGAAGAGACACAACGAACGAAAGTCTGTTCGGAAGACAAAAAGAGTTTTAAACTTAGATGAACAAATTAACAAGAGGGGAGTGTATTTGCTGTATAAGCTGATGTCAACAATGGCCGAATTGTGAATCTGCCGGACTTCCAAGAAATGCAAAATCGTTGGTTTGTGAAGTCTGCCTTTAAAATGATAATTATTGTAGCAATCTAAATTGAGTTCTAATACATGTTTTCTTTTCACAAATAATGGCATAATCTTCAATAGCACACTGGTTTTAGATTGGTAAGTACCTAATAGCGAACTGCATATTCATGCACTCCAGGTAAGATGGCACACTATCCAATTCTTTATATTCATAAAAAAGATATTTTTTTTAAAGAAAGTAGATTTTTATAAACTACTTACTGCAATAGTGACGTACCACATCATTAAAGCTGGCACAGTAAAGTTTATGTATAAAAAATACACTCGTTTAAAAAAGCGTACCATCTCAAGCACAATTCTCCTATAACGTAAAAGAGGCATATTTATTAATGCTGCCCGAGTGAAGTGGTGTAATTACTACTAACAATAAATAAATGGTAATGCCAAACAATCTCAAAGAAACATCTTGCATTAATAAACAATATGATTTAATAAAATGACATACCTGAAATGTTTTTCTTTTCTGCTGTAGAAGGTAAAACAACCACTATGCTTCGTTAGTAAAGATATGCACGTAAGATGCGATAAGAAACCAACATAACGTCAACAATATATTTTAAATTAAGAAATTTTTGTACCTAATTGACTAGTTGAAATTTAGAAGTAGTAATAATTCTAATTGAATACGCAAACTCTTAGGTAAACACTAATGTTTTTTTTAACGATTGAATAAGATTTGATACAGCGAAGGTATTTTTATATGTTTTTGGGTTAATATGATTAGCGCTTCGTTATAAAAGGTGGAGACGTAAGAAACATACCTTCCTAATTAATGCAGTGCTTCATTTGAATTGCATACGTACCTTTCCCTACCTAACCATTTGTAATTAGAATAACAAAATATGTTAAAAACAAAATTCAGTACACTGTTTTAGTTTTATATTTACATTGTAAATACCAAACCTACAATTATTACAGAGAATTTATTACATTCATTTGTCCAACCGGGCTCTGGAAGTCAACAATATTTCTTTTAATAATCATTTAATGAATATATAAAGAAACAAAAAGTAGTGTATAACCAAATATAAAATCTTCTCAACATTGCTTATTATTTTTGTGAGTTTGCACATTTATGGAGATTTAAATGTCAATAACGTTGTACTTGGAATCCCAGGCAGGATTAGGGTCGGGGTGTATCAGCATCATTTCTTAGTAAAATGTTACCGGAGTCATTGCTGCAAGTGACAATCATAATGCCAGTGTACTTGAATGCGTGCAGGTACATGCGTGCTTGCGTGCGTGGGGGTGTGAGAGACTGTGTGTGTGTGTGTGTGTGCGTGTGCGGTGCGTGTGCGTGTGCGCGTGCGTGTGCGCGTGCGTGTGCGGGTGCGTGTGCGAGTACGTGTGCGTGTGCGGTGCGTGTGCGTGTGCGTGTGCGTGTGCGTGATCGTGAGCGTGTGCGTGTGCGTGGTCGTGTGCGTGTGCGTGTGCTTGTGCGTGTGCGTGTGCGTGTACGTGTGCGTGTCCTGTCCTTGTCCGTGTCCGTGTCCTTGCCCATGTCGGTGCCCATGTCCCTATCAGTGTCACTAACAGTGTCCGTGTCCGTGTCAGTGTACGTGTCCGTGTCCGTGTCAGTGTCCGTGTCGTGTCAGAATCCGTGTCGGTGTCAGTCGGAGTGTGAATGTGAGTGTGAGTGCGAGTGTGCGTGTGAGTGTGAGTGTGAGTGTGAGTGTGAGAGTGTGTGTGTATGTGTGTGTGTGTGTGTGCGTGTGTGAGTGTGTGTGTATGTGTGTGTATTTGAGGGTGTGTGAGTGTGCGCATGCGTGCGTGCATGTGTTTCTCTGTATCTGTCCGTGCCTCTGCCTGTGTCAGTGTCATGTCAGTGTCAGTGTCAATGCCAGTGTCCGTGTCAGTGTCAGAGTCAGAGTCTGTGCCAGTGTCCATATCAGTAGGAATGTGAGGGTGAGTGCAGTTTCAGTGTCAGTCTCAGTGTCCGTGCCCGTGTCCGTGGGAGTGTTCGAATAAGTCTACGTGCCCGTGTCCATATCCGCGTCCGCGCGCGTGTTGGTGTGTGTGAGTGTGAGTGTGAGTATGGATGTGGCGTGAGTGAAGGTGAGTATGCATGTGAGTGTGACTGAGTGTGAGTGTGAGTGTGAGTGTGAGTGAGAGTGTTAGTGTGAGTGTGAGTGTGAGTGTGAGTGTGAGTGTGTGTGTGAGTGTGAGTGTGGGTGTGGGTGTGAGTGTGAGTGTGAGTGTGAGTGTGAGTGTGAGTGTGAGTATGAGTATGAGTGCGAGTGTGATTGTGAGTGTGAGTATGTGTGTGTGCGTGTGTGAGAGTGTGTAGGTTAGTGAGAGTGTGTGTGGGTTTGTCTGTATCTGTCTGTGTCTCTGCCCGTGTCCGAGTCCGTGCCCGTGAGAGTGTCATGTCAGTGTCAGTGTCAGTGTCAATGTCAGTATCCGTGTGTGTGAGTGTGAGTGTGAGTGTGAGTGTGAGTGTGAGTGTGAGTGTGAGTGGCAGTGTCAGTGTCCGTGTCCGTATCAGTGCCCGCGGTAGTAACCGTGTCCGTGTCAGAGCCAGTCGGAGTGTGTGTGAGTGTGAGTGTAAGTGCGAGTCCGAGGGTGAGTGTGAGTGTGCGAGTGTAAGTGGGTGTGTGTATGTGTGTGGGTGTGCGTGCGCACGTGTGTGTATGAGTGTGTGTGTGCGTGCATGTCCGTACCTGTGTCCGTGTCAGTGTCATGTCAGTGTCAGTGTCAGAGTCAGTGCCAATGTCAGTGTCAGTGTCAGTTCCCGTGTCAGTGTCAGAGCCTGTGTCAGTGTCCGTGTCAGTCGGGGTGTGAGTGTGAGTGTGAGTGTCAGTGCCAGTGGCCGTGTCCGTGTCCGTGTCAGTGTCCGCATAAGTGTGCGACCTCGTGTCCACATCGGCGCTCGCGTGCGTGTGGGTGTGTGTGTGTGTGTGTAAGTGTGAGTGTAAGTGTAAGTGAGTGTGAGTGTGCGTGTGAGCTTGAGTGTGAGTGTGAGTGTGAGTATGAGTATGAGTGTGAGTATGAGTGTGAGTATGAGTGTGAGTATTAGTGTGAGTGTGAGTGTGAGTGTGGGTGTGTATGTGTGAGTGAGAGTGAGTGTGCGTGTGAGTGTGACTGTGTGGAGTGTGTGGTGTGAGTGGAGTGTGAGTGTGAGTGTGGGGTGTGAGGTGTGAGTGGTGTGAGTGTGAGTGTGTGGTGTGGTGTTGAGTGTTGGGTGTGGTGTGAGTGTGAGGTGTGGTGTGAGTGTGGGGTGTGAGTGTTGGTGTGAGTTTGAGTGTGAGTGTGGGTGTGAGTGGCCGTAAGAGTGCAGTGGCAGTGTGAGTGTGAGTGTGGGTGTGAGTGTGAGTGTAGTGTGAGTGTGAGAGTGAGTGTGAGCGTGAGTGTGAGTGTGAGAGTGAGTGTGCCTGTGAGTGTAAGTGTGAGTGTGAGTATGAGTGTCTGATTGTGTGTTTGTGTGTGTGTGTCTGTGTGTGTGTGTGTGTGTGTGTGTGTGTGTGTGTGTGTGTGTGTGTGTGTGTGTGTGTGTGTGTGAGTGTGTGTTTGTGTGTGTGGGTTTGTCTGTATCTGTCTGAGTCTGTGTTCGTGTCAGTGTCCGTGTTTATCGAAATGTGAGTGTGAATGCGGGTATGAGTGAATGTGAGTGTGAGTACCATGTGAGTGTGAGGGTGAGTGTGAGTGTGCGTGTGAGTATGAGTGTGAGTGTGTGTGGGTGTGAGCGTGAGTGTGAGAGTGAGTGTGAGTGTGAGTGTGAGTGTGGGTGCGCGATTAGGTGGGTGTGAGTGTGAGGATGAGTATCAGTGTGAGTCTGAGTATGTGTGTGTGTGTGTGTGTGTGTGTGTGTGTGTGTGTGTGTGGGTGTGAGTGTGTGTTTGTTTGTGTGGGTTTGTCTGTAACTGTCTGTGTCAGCGTCCGTGTAAGTGTCCATGTTAACCGAAGTGTGAGTGTGAATGTGGGTATGAGTGAATGTGAGTGTGAGTGCAATGTGAGTGTGAGGGTGAGTGTGAGTGTGCGTGTGAGTATGAGTGTGAGTATGAGTGTGAGTGTGAGTGTGAGTGTGAGTGTGAGTGAGAGTGTGAGTGTGAGTGTGGGTGTGAGTGTGAGTGTGATTATGAGTGTGAGTGTGAGTGTGAGTGAGAGTGTGAGTGTGAGTGTGAGTGTGAGCGTGAGTGTGAGTGTGAGAGTGAGGGTGACCGTGAGTGTAAGTGTGAGTGTGAGGGTGTGAAATGTGAGTATGAGTGTGAGTGTACGTGTGAGTACGAGTATTGGTGAGAGGGTGAGTGTTATTGAGGGTGTGAGTGTTCATGTGTGTGTGTGTTTGAGGATTGTCTGTATCTGCTGTCTGTGTCCATGTCAGTGTGTCAGTGTCAGTGTCAGTGTCAGTTCCAATGTCAGTGTCAGTGCCAGTGTCCGTGTCAGTGTGAGTTGTGAGAGAGAGTGAGTGTGAGTGTGAATGTGAGTGTGAGTGTGAGTGTGAGTGTGAGTGTGAGTGTGAGTGTGAGTGTGAGTGTAATATGAGTGTGTGCGGCTGCGAGAGTGAGCGTTGTTGAGTGTGTGATAGTGAGCGTTTGTGTTAATGTACGTATGTGTGAGTGTGTGACGGTGTGTGAATGTGTGTGTGTGTGAGTGTGAGAG
>JARFJB010000827.1:1522500-1532500 GCA_036346205.1 Vesta saturnalis
GGGGGGTTGGTGTGAGTGTGGGTGAGGTGGTGTGGGTGTGGGTGTGAGTGTGGTGGGTATGAATGTGGTGGTTTTTAGTGTGGTGTGGTGTGGTGTGGTGTGAGTGTGAGTGTGGTGGGAGTTGGTGTGAGTGTGGTGTGGTGTGAATTTGTGGGGTGGGTGTGTGTTTGACTGTTAGTGTGGGTTAATTGTATAATTGTGTGTGAGTGTGTGTTGGTGTGTGAGTTTGTGTTTTTCAGTCTGTGCCCGTGTCGGTGTCCGTGTCCGTGTGTGTCAGTGTCAATGTCAGTGTCAGCGTCAGTGTCAGTGTCAGTGTCAATGTCTGTATCAGTATGAGTGTCGTTGCCAGCTACCGTGCCCGTACCTGTGTCCGTCTCCGTGATAGTGTTAGTGTATGTTGCAGTGGCAGTGTCAGTGTCAGTGTCAGTGTCTATGTCTGTGCCAGCGTTCGTGTCCGTGTCCGTTTCCATGGCCGCGTCTCTGTCTGTGTCCGTGTCGGTGTCAGGTTCAGTGTGAGTTTCACTGTCAATGTCAGTGTCAGTGTCTGTGTTAGTGCCGTGTTCATGTCATCGTCAGTGTTAGCGTCCGTGTTGGTGTCAGTGTGTTAGTTTCAGTGTCCGTGTGTGGGGTGTCCGTTTGCGTTGTGTCCGTGTCGTGTATATATCCGTGTGCGAGTCCGTGTCCGGCCGCGGGGTGGGGTGTGTGAGTTCTGTGTGTGAGTGTTAGTGGGTTTGGTGTGTGAGTTTGAGGGTGTGTGTGAGAGTGAGTGTGAGTGTGGGTGTCAGAGTGAGTGTGGGTATAGTGGTGTGTGTGGGGTGTGAGTGTGAGTGTGGGTGAGAGTGTGAGTGTGAGTGTGAGTGTGGGTGTGAGTGAGTGAGTGTGAGTGCGGGTGTGCGTTTAAGTGGGCGTGAGGTGAGTATGAGTGTCAGTGTGAGTCTGAGTGTGTGTGTGTTTGTGTGTGTGATTGTGTGTGTGTGTGTGTGTGTGTGTGTGTGTGTGTGTGTGTGTGTGTGTGTGTGTGTGTGTGTGTGGTTGTGTGTGTGTGTGTGGGTGGGTGGAGTGTGTGTTTGTGTGTGTGGGTTTGTCTATATGTGTCTGTGTCCGTGTCAGTGTCCGTGTCAATCGAAGTGTGAGTGTGAATGTGGGTATGAGTGAATGTGAGTGTGAGTGCCATGCGAGTGAGGGGTGAGTGTGTGTGAGTGTGAATGTGGTGTGGTGTGAGTGTGGTGTGGTGGGTGTGGTGTGTGTGGTGTGGTGTGAATGTGATGTGGTGTGAGTGTGTGTGAATGTGAGGTGAGGGGGTGACTGTGAGTGTAAGTGAGGTGTGAGGTGTGATGTGGTTGTGTGGGTGTCGTGGTGTGAGTGGGTGAAAGGGTGTGTTAGGGTGTGAGTGTGTTGTGTGTGTGTGTGTGGGGGGGGTATCTGTTCTGTGTCCGTGTCAGTGTCAGTGTCAGGTCAGTGTCAGTGTCAGTGTCAGTGTCAGTGTCAGTGTCAGTGTCAGTGTCAGTGTCAGTGCCAGTGTCAGTGTCAGTGCCAGTGTCCGTGTCAGTCTGAGTTGTGAGCGTGAGAGTGAGTGTGAGTGTGGGTGTGAGTGTGAGTGTGAGTGTGAGTGTGAGTGTGAGTGTGAGTGTGAGTGTGAGTGTGACTGTAAGTGTGAGTGTGAGTGTAACATGGTGTGTGCGGCTGCGAGGGTGAGCGTTGTTGAGTTTTGATTGTGAGTGTTTGTGTATGTGTGTGAGTGTGACAGAGTGTGAATGTGTGTGTGTGTGTGCGCGTGTGTGTGTGTGTGTGTGTTTGTCTGCATCTGTCTGTGTTATGTGTGAGTTTAAGTTGAAGCGTTATGTGTGAGTGTGAGTGTTATAACGAGTTTGAGTGTGAGTGTGAGTGTCCGTGTTAGTGTGTGTTTGTTGTGCGTGTTTCTATGTACCTGCCTGTGTGCGTGTCCGTATCCGTATGCGTGTCCGTGCCCGCGTCCGTCCCTGTGCCCATGCCCGCGTCCGTATCCGTGTCCGTGTTCATGTCCGTGTCCGTGTCTGTGTCCGTATCCGTGTTCGTATCCGTGTCCGTGTCCGTGTTCGTGTCCGTGTCCGTGCCCTTGTCCGTGTCCGTATCCGTTCCCGTGTCTGTGTACGTTTTCGTGTCCGTGACCGTGTCAGTGTCAGTCTCTGTGTTTTCAGTGTCGTATCCGTGTCCATGTCCGTGTCCGTGTCCATGTCCGTCCGCAAGCGCTCGTGCGTCAAAAATCTCACTTGCTTTATGATGGCTTATTTACTCACTTGTAATATAATCTACTATTAATTACATGTTTATTTTTGAAGTTTCATAACAAAAACTTATAATAATGTTAGAGGTATTGCTGAAAAGTAAATACGTAAATATGTAAGTGCATAAGGTCGAGTGTTGGTTTTATTAAAGCGTAATCGTCGATCAATGTTGTTGTGCTAAATTTTACCTACAATAGGTAACTATGTGTTTCGTTGTTCGATACTTTCGAACATACTTGTTATCTCTTGATCATAAGTGTAGCTTTGTATTAAGTTACAAGGTGGAATAGTATGTAATCTTTGAATTAGTCACAGATTGTAGGTTTGGATATGTAGTTGGAGCAGGCCCGTGCAGGTTGAGCAATTTTGACGAAGTTTACTGCGAGCACTTCTTACTGGAGTATTTATTCAAAAATTAGTAAGTAGATTGTGAATATAGACTCACGCTTAAGTTAGGTTTCGTGTGGACCTTACCTGAAAATTTTACTCTTGACCTCAAATCCTTCCAAAATTAAATAGTTCGCAAACTTTTTTGTAAATGATACACTAAAATTTTACTATTACCCATAATGGAGGCCTGGGAGAGGCACCTGAGGACAAAATAGAGTTGGGGTAACCCACGGCCACAAGGTGTGTGGGGTATGAGTGGGGTTGAGGGCGGGGTCGGATACTTTTCGGGGGCTATTTTCAACCCCTTGATGACAATTTTCAATCCCTTGCCGGAATTTTTACCCCTAATTAGTGTCCTTTTGGTATTATGAAGAACCTTTTTGGCATTCCAGCCCTGGAGGTGGACGTTGAAATGTTTATTGCGGAACACTGTTCTGATTGGTCTATAGACTCCACCCAGATTGACCCCTGGTTTCTGATTGGGGCAGCCATTGTGAGGGTGTAGCTTGTCGTCCATTTGGTTTTATCGGCCATTTTGATTTGACGGCCATCTTGGAGGTTATAATTTGAGGGAAACTTGAAATTGTATTCTAATATAATATGATTCTCAGGCCTTATCCCCCTCATGCTATCTCATAAGACAGGTTTCATACACCGGAACTTGTTCGTGTCTTAGTCCTTCTGTTATGGTCCCCCTTGGCGGGAAATTCAAATAAGGGGGCCCTCATACTACCTCATAAGACCAAAAAAAGTGACACAAAAAAATGGATGGTGTGATTTTTAGTTTTTGAGATATTTGAAAAAATTATAATGTTTGAAATTTCTCTTTTATTTTCTTCTGGCGTTATGATACATGCTAGAGGATAAATACAAACGTAGCAACTTGTTACGCACATGGCATAGACAGTTCTTCAATCGGACGGTTCCTATTTTTAGAGCCATCATCAACTTATTTTTTTTAAATACGGTCCTGATATTTTGAAAATTGATTTTGAAAGGTTTTTTTATTAAAAGTTCAGTAATGTCTTACATTTTCAAGAAGTTGATGTTGTACCTTTCCCGTATGATTATTACACGCACTGTAATAGTTTCCTAATATTAGAAGTTAATAACAAACAATCCACGGTAAAAGAAAAAACTACTAATTCCTCTTGTTGTCCAGTTGTTCAAAAAGTTTTCCATTATTTTCCAAACGCAAATAACACCGTCTTACAGTTGAAGTCAAAACATTGCGAAGCATTTGAGGCGTAATACTTTCAAATGTTTCGAGAACTAAGTTCCGCAATTGATTGTCATTTTCAATATTGTATCAGTAAATATAATTTTTTACGTATCCCCGGTGAAAAAAGTCAAGCGGTGCTATATCGGGGGATCGCGCTGACCATCTTACTTTAAAAGATGTTCCAATCCATCTTGCTTCAAATCTTGCCCATAAATAAATTGGGACGGCTCTGGAATTATGTACCGAAGCACCGTCTTGTAACAACCAATAATCTTTAATATCAGCTTGAGGTAAATCAGCTAAAGCTGCTTGTGCTACATTTTCTAATAAATTTTGGTACTTTGAATTTAAAGATCTGTTATAGAAAAATGGACATATTATTCGCATCACGAATATCCCACATATTAAAACCAAACACTGTTAGTGTCTGGGCATTTTATCAACTCTAGGATTCTTTCTCACCCAATAGTGAGCATTTCTTTTGTTGAAAACGCCATTATTAGCCAGCTGAGTTTCATCCGACCAAATGATTTTATATGGAAATTGCTCATGATCTGCACATTGCCTGGTATACCATTCACAGAACTCTCTGCGCCTCGCAGAATCCCCTCGTCGAAGTGCTTGACAAATTCTAAATTTAAATGAACGTATTTTTTCTTTTTGTAAAATGACCAGTAGAATGGGCCATTCCAATTGTATGTTCAGTATGTCGTGTAGAAGTTTATCGATTTTCCGTAACAGCTAATAGCACATTTTTTTTTCTCTTTTTTTTAATTGTGTTTTGAAGGCTCTGGTATTAAAGTATGATTTGGTCCGCATGGAGTTAAAGAAGCACATAATTATTATTTTGTAAGGATCAGTTAAAGACATAAGAATAGTGGAAGATTATAAGATATAAAATTAAGCAGAACAAAATTAAGTAACTTTACATTAAAAGCTCAGTATTGGACGTTAGGAGATTTGTATATACGGATGAGACTTGCATGCATTAAAGTAAAAAGATAAGAGATAAGATAAATACAATTTATAGATTAGGGTCACGCTAAAATCTTCAAGATGGGCAACACATCAAGCGTATAAGAATTTTAGTAGAAAATTCACAGGAAACGCCAAGTAGAACTTGTGAAAATTAGAAAATCGTGGTGCAAACAAGAGTGGACCCTTGAGGAGTCGAACCGGGCGATAACCCTTATCAATGTACAGAAGGAGAAAATTGAAAAAATGTTCCAAACAATTCACGAAAAACACATGGATGGGAAGTTAGAACGAGTCGGAAATTAAACAATTAAAAAACGAAAATAGAGAACTGAAAGAGCAAGTGACAAGGGACGAAAAAGAATTAAATCCTTAGAAAGAAATCAGAAGGAAAAATATAACAATAAAAGGGATCCAGGAAAATGAAAACGAAAAGGGGGAAGAAACAGAAGGCAAAATAAAGCTGGTATGTGAGAAGATTGGAGTAGAAACCAATAATGAAAGAGACTTGGAAGAAAGAAGATTAGGGGAATACCAGGTAGAACAAACAAGATCTATCCCAATCAAACTAAGAACCAAGGCAAGAAAGACCAGATTTTCAGAAAGGAAAAAATATTAAAGGGACAGATATTTGGGCACAAGAAGACTACCCACATAAAGTACAACAAAACGAACCGAATTATTAACTAAACTAGGAGAGGCGAGACGGCAGGTCTAAAACCTTTCCAAATATATAACAAACTAGTTGTAAAAAATAGGATATATGGAGTAATAGACTTGAGGAAAGGAGGAATCATGAACTGAGAAAAAAATGAAAATGGAAGAATGACCAAAGGTAAGCCAACAGTAAGCGAAAGATACCAGCTCTTGAAGAAGAGCTAAGGAAAATTACGAAAACACACAAAAAAAAACTTAAGACCGCAGAAAGGAAGAAGAAACGGCGACGACAATAGCAATAGAAAAGGACATGATTTAAAGAAAGTGAGAACAGAAACAAATAAAGAAGATACAAGAAACTAAAATATAAAGAAGCACGATTACGAAGGAAAATGACAACAAACTCAACAAGGGGACTAAACTATAAATGTAGGCACATGGAATGTACAGGGAGTTTATGAGGAGGCAGCAATAATAAATTTAGTAAGCGTGATGAATAAATGTAACATAGTGATTGCAGGCGAAGACTGGGAGTGGGATTTTTGATAAAAGATAGTTTAGAAGAAGATGTAAAACGTTTTGATCCACAATCAGAAAAATATGCTCCATCAGAACAAAAACAATAAAAAATGTAAGGATCAAATAAAAGTAAAGACCAGATTATTGCAAAAATTCGTACAAACTTAAAAGGAAGAAGAAAAGAACAAAAAAGGAAGTAAAACGGATGTGCAGGAGACAATAACGCAATTACATGGAAGCGGAAACAAGGGAAATAGCAGAAAAATATAGAAAGAAAGAAATTAGGAATTTTTATAAGGACATAAAAAATATTAGGGCAGAATATAAAACAAATAAACATACACACAAAGGTGGGGAATTGGGAAGCCACGAAAATGACAAAGGTGGAAAATCATTTGAAAATATTAAATTTAGCAAAGAACAAGAGGAAAAGTGGGGAAAAACGAACAATTAATGCAAGGCTGAAAACCCAAGGGCCAAAAAAAAATTGAGAAAATAATAAAAAAAGAAAATTAAATTTAAAGAAAATGTGGTGAGGGGGAAAAATGAACAATTAAAGAAATAAAACCAAAACATGGAACTGGAATAAAACCCAAGGTTCATCCAAGACTTCTAATTGGAAAAGAGGGAGAATTGGAAGAAGTTACAAGAAATTTTGAAAAGGAGAAAAATATTACAATAAATGAGTAAAACAAAAATGGAACTGAGAATAAACAAGGGTCAATCAAAAAACAAATTAAGGAAAATTGGAAAAGGAGGTTGGAAAATTTAAGAAGTACAAGGTTGAATTTGAGAATATTAATTACCAAAAATGAGGAAGAAGAGAAAAATGGAAAGCCAAGGTAGGGGAAAATTCAATTTTAAAAACAATTTGAAAGATTAGGGATTAGAGTGGTAAAAAGAAGATCCAACCCAGGGGGGAAAAGGGAAGCGAAGAAATTTGGGGAAGGAAGGAAGACAAAATGGAAAAGCCACTAAGTAGAAGGCCCGAAAGATTGCATGGAAAATTAAAATAAAAAATAATTTAAAAATTAGGGTATACAATCCCAAAAAGGAGGGGGAACCACAAAAATGGTAACAGGAGAGAAATTGAAAAAATAGAAAACGGAAATGCGAAATAGAAAAAGGTTATTTAACCCAAGGGTAAAGGCCTTAAACACTTAATACATTATTATTTTATTTTTATTTTTTATTTAAAATAATTAATTCAAGTTAAATCTAGACCATTTCAAATTGTACCTGGAAATAACCAATCCTCCCTTATCTAAATTTATTCAACTTTTGGAAAAAACATTAGTAAAAACGGAAATCCTAAATAATCAAAAATAATTATCCATTAAAGTCTTCAAATATGGTTACATTTTTTTTCTCACTTGTTTAGTCTTGTTCGTGTTTTATTTAAAGATAACCCTTCAATCTTCCCCATAGATAAAGTCTAGCATAAACTAAATCATGCCAGGAAAATACTTCCCCAATCCTTTCATGTACTTAAATTCAAATAACTCTAACTGACAAAATAGGAATATAATGTAAATATGGTTCCTTTTGTTTGAAAAACCTTTAATAAAATAGGCAATTCATTTTCAAATATTTAAATATGTATGATTTAAATTTCTTAAAAAATTGGTTAGTTTTTTTAATTACCAAAATTGACTTTAACCTTGAAGACATTGATTCATTTCTTGCCCAATAACATTTTTACAGATTAAACCACCCGCCTTTAATCTTTCCCAAAATTTTGATATGTTGCGGTTTTCTTAGCATATAAACAATTGCGTAATTTTGCATAAATCCCTTTATTAAATTGGTGAAACTACATGATAAGGTATTAAAAAATAGAAAAAAAATATTTTAAGAAAAATAATTGTTAAATCCATTTGCCTTTTTTATCGCAAATAAAATAAAACAATTGAATAAAATTTAAACTTCAATTTTCAAACTTAAACTGCAGTTTTATTATAAAAACCTACCTGTTAGATTTGAAATCCTGAACGGTGTTTTTGGTAAATTTTATTCTGTAATTTCCCAAACTTAGTGGTTCTTTAACTAAAGAAGAAATTTTAATTTTTTTAAACCCAATTTTATAACAAACATAAACTACCATTTTTTAATTTCTTTCCTTTCTTTTTATTCTTTAAATGTTGTCAAATCTTATGGCATTATCATACCCCATTTTATATTGAAATAAAAATTATTAACAAAATTCGAATTTGATATCTATCATAATTAATGTGATTTTTATAAATTATAAATTTAATATCTAATTAAGAAAATTATATTCGTAATTTCTAAATTTTAAAAGATCGCAATACTGCTATGTCAATAAATAAAAATTTGAAAGTCAACTTTTTTCACGCCTTTTGGTTTCAAATTCTAAAATATGAATATGTTGTTATTTTAATTATAATTACCAATCTAGTTCGTTTTTACCGTTTTACTTTATTCGATTAAAAAAGATATCGGCATTTTCGCCCTTTTCTTTAATCACCGTTGTAATTTAAATACTTATTTTCCATTTAAAATTTTAACAGGAAAAATTTTTTTTGAAACCCTTATTTAAAAATTAAAATAAAAATTAATTTTTATATAATTATTACGTTTTCGTAAGAATAATTTCGAAATGGTTGAAAATAAAAATTAATTTACATAAAAATTTTCCCCCAATTTATTAGAAAAATAAAAAAAGTTTTAACAAAATTTGGCAGAAATTTGATATTCTAATTTTTATTTAATACCTTATGATTCATTTTTTAAAAAAATTATTTAAATTTTTAAAGAATCCCTCAGCGGTAAACTAGAAACTTAAAGATTTAGCGATTTCCTTTCCTTTTTAAAAAATTTTTCCCAAAGCTGCGATAAACCGTTTAAATAGCCAGGTTGGTTATTTACCGGTACAATACAAAATTATGAATTATGCACAAATGGACGCAACCCATTCTTCTACAACGCTCTAAATTTTGGAATGATCTCCCTACTTCCCTCTCACTTATGATATGAATAAATTTAAGGTAGCTGTTCACAGGCATCTCTTGGCAATTCAATATTCCTCTATCCATCCTCCTAAATGTTCCTGAGTTCTTTAGCACGATAGGCCAAATTTAGCCTATTCAGGTTCACGATTATTAAAAAAAAAAAAACTGCATTATTTCAAAGCCGTCTACTTTTATTTTTTTTCCAAGCCGCCTTATTCTTTTTTAGAACATCACACCGTTGTTATGATTCGCAGTTAGATACTATTTATCTCTGGAGATTCATGAAAAACTCTTTATCAGCTTGGAAAAATCTTTTTTGGAAACTATATATATATATATATATATATATATATATATATATATATATATATATATATATATATATATTGTGTAATATGTAATGTCTGTATTTGGTAGATAATCTCGGATATTGAAAATAAAAAAACTTATTCACATAAAAGTTGTTCACAGTCAAGTTTTCTATCACGCAAAAATATTTTTGAGTATACAGGGTGTTTCGTTTAGCCCAGGCGCATCCAAACTTTTTTATATTAAATGGAACACCTTGTATATTGTTGTATATTCTGATTCTCCGTTTCATTTAAATCAACCTTATGTACCACATTCGGCTTTTTTTTGTAAAAATTGACGTCTGTTGCAGTCTCTCAAAAACCGAACATCTCAGGAACTGTGCAACTTACATAGGCGCGCTTTGAACTACCAGATTAAGCATGAATTGGTCAAACTTTTCCATCTGTGAAAAATGGTACCGAAGACAGGGGATAACAAATAGAGGGCGCCTAATTTTAAAATTTTTAAACATACGTAACTTTTTTTAAATAGAACCCTAACGTTTGTTACGCATTTTTTAATTCGTTTTAAATCATCTATCAAACATTCATTATATTCCCTGTATCTAACTTCAACGGTTTTTTTTTTGTTATTTTAAGTTTTAATATTATTTTAACAATTTTTGTTGTGAACGACGCGGTAGGCGTTTA
>JARFJB010000827.1:1542500-1550000 GCA_036346205.1 Vesta saturnalis
AGTGTGAGTGTGAGTGTGAGTGTGAGTGTGAGTGTGAGTGTGAGTGTGAGTGTGAGTGTGAGTGTGAGTGTGAGTGTGAGTGTGTGTGAGTGTGAGTGTGGTGTGAGTGTGTGTGGTGTGAGTGTGTGAGGTGTGTGTGGTGGGTAGTGTGAGTGTGTGTGGGGTGTGGGTGGTGTGGTGAGTGTGAGGTGTGTGTGAGTGGTGTGAGGTGTGAGTGTGGTGTGAGTGTGAGTGTGAGTGTGAGTGTGGTGAGTGTGGGTGTGAGGTGTGTGGTGTGAGTGTGAGTGTGAGTGTGAGTGTGAGTGTGAGTGTGGTGTGTGGTGTGTGGTGTGGTGTGAGTGTGTGGTGTGAGTGT
Source organism: Vesta saturnalis (assembly GCA_036346205.1). Classification (NCBI taxonomy): domain Eukaryota; kingdom Metazoa; phylum Arthropoda; class Insecta; order Coleoptera; family Lampyridae; genus Vesta; species Vesta saturnalis. The sequence continues at coordinate 1,542,856 of JARFJB010000827.1, forward strand.
GTGAGTGTGTGGTGTGTGGTGAGGTGGTGAGTGTGGTGTGAGGTGGAGTGTGGTGGTGTGGTGAGGTGTGTGAGTGTGGGTGGTGAGTGGTGAGGTGGTGTGGGTGTGGTGAGTGTGAGGTGAGTGAGTGAGTGTGAGTGTGGTGTGAGTGTGGTGGTGGGTGTGAGTGTGAGTGTGGTGTGGTGTGAGGTGTGAGGTGTGGTGTGAGTGTGAGTGTGGTGTGGTGTGGTGTGGGTGTGAGGTGTGGTGTGGTGTGAGTGTGGTGTGAGTGTGAGGTGTGGTGGTGTGGTGTGGTGTGAGTGTGGTGTGAGTGTGTGGAGTGTGAGGTGGGTGTGAGTGTGGTGTGAGGTGTGAGTGTGAGTGTGAGGTGTGAGTGAGTGTGGTGTGAGTGTGAGTGTGAGTGTGAGTGTGAGTGTGAGTGTGAGTGTGTGAGGTGTGAGTGTGAGTGTGAGTGTGGGTGTGAGTGTGAGTGTGAGTGTGTGGGTGTGAGTGTGGGTGTGGTGTGGGTGTGAGGTGTGGGTGTGGGTGTGAGTGTGGTGTGGTGTGAGTGTGAGTGTGGTGTGGTGTGAGGTGTGAGTGTGGTGTGAGTGTGAGTGTGGGTGTGAGTGAGTGTGAGTGTGAGTGTGAGTGTGAGTGTGAGTGTGGTGTGGTGGTGGTGGTGTGAGTGAGTGAGTGAGTGTGAGTGTGGTGTGAGGTGTGGTGTGAGTGTGGTGTGGTGTGAGTGTGAGGTGTGAGTGTGAGTGTGAGTGTGAGTGTGAGTGTGAGGTGTGAGGTGTGGTGTGAGTGTGAGTGTGAGTGTGTGTGAGTGTGAGTGTGGTGTGAGTGTGAGTGTGAGTGAGTGTGAGTGTGAGTGTGAGTGTGTGTGAGTGTGTGTGTGAGTGTGAGTGTGAGGTGAGTGTGAGTGTGAGGTGTGAGTGTGAGTGTGAGTGTGGTGTGAGTGTGAGTGTGTGTGGTGTGAGTGTGAGTGTGAGTGTGTGAGTGTGAGTGTGAGTGTGAGTGTGAGTGTGAGGTGTGAGTGTGAGTGTGAGTGTGAGTGTGAGTGTGAGGTGAGGTGTGAGTGTGAGGTGTGAGTGTGAGTGTGAGTGTGAGTGTGAGGTGTGGTGTGAGTGTGAGTGTGAGTGTGGTGTGGTGTGGGGTGTGAGTGTGAGTGTGAGTGTGGTGTGAGTGTGAGTGTGAGTGTGAGTGTGAGTGTGAGTGTGAGAGTGTGAGGTGTGAGTGTGAGTGTGGTGTGAGTGTGAGGTGGTGAGTGTGAGTGTGAGTGTGAGTGTGAGTGTGAGTGTGAGGTGTGAGTGTGAGTGTGAGGTGAGTGTGAGTGTGAGGTGAGTGTGAGTGTGAGGTGTGGTGTGAGTGGTGTGAGTGTGGTGTGAGGTGTGGTGTGGTGTGGTGTGAGTGTGAGTGTGGTGAGTGTGGTGTGGTGTGGTGTGAGGTGTGAGTGTGAGTGTGGTGTGAGTGTGGTGTGGTGTGGTGTGGTGTGAGTGTGAGTGTGGTGTGGTGTGAGTGTGAGTGGTGTGGTGTGGTGTGGTGTGGTGGGTGGGTGGGTGTGAGTGTGGTGTGAGTGTGAGTGTGAGGTGTGAGTGTGAGTGTGGTGTGAGTGTGAGGTGTGGTGTGGTGTGTGTGAGTGTGAGGTGGTGTGGTGTGGTGTGGTGTGAGTGTGAGTGTGAGTGTGAGTGTGTGGTGTGAGTGTGGTGTGAGTGTGGTGTGGTGTGAGTGTGAGTGTGAGTGTGAGTGTGGTGTGGTGGTGAGTGTGGTGTGTGGTGTGGTGTGGAGTGTGGTGTGAGGTGTGAGTGTGTGGTGTGTGGTGTGTGGTGTGTGGTGTGTGGTGTGAGTGTGGTGGTGTGGTGGTGGGTGTGGGTGGTGGGTGGGTGAGTGTGGTGGTGGTGGTGTGAGTGAGGTGAGTGTGGTGTGAGGTGTGAGTGTGTGAGTGTGGTGTGAGTGTGGTGTGGTGTGAGGTGGTGTGGTGTGGGTGTGGTGTGGTGGTGAGTGTGAGTGTGGTGTGAGTGTGGTGTGGTGTGAGGTGTGAGTGTGAGGTGTGAGTGTGAGTGTGGTGTGAGGTGTGGTGTGAGTGTGAGTGTGAGTGAGTGTGAGTGTGAGTGTGAGTGTGAGTGTGAGTGTGAGTGTGAGTGTGAGTGTGAGTGTGAGTGTGAGTGTGTGAGTGTGAGTGTGAGTGTGTGTGAGTGTGAGTGAGTGTGAGTGTGAGTGTGAGTGTGGTGTGGGTGTGGTGTGAGTGTGAGTGTGAGTGTGAGTGGGTGTGGTGTGAGGTGTGAGGTGTGGTGTGAGGTGTGAGTGTGGTGTGAGGTGTGGTGTGAGTGTGGTGTGGTGTGAGGTGTGAGTGTGAGTGTGGGTGTGGGTGTGGGTGTGGGTGTGGTGTGGTGTGAGTGTGGTGTGGTGTGGTGTGAGGTGTGAGTGTGAGTGTGAGTGTGGTGTGGTGAGTGTGAGTGTGAGGTGTGAGTGTGAGTGTGAGTGTGAGTGTGAGTGTGAGTGTGAGTGTGAGTGTGGGTGGTGTGGGTGGTGTGTGGTGTGGTGTGAGTGTGAGGTGTGAGTGTGAGTGTGAGGTGTGGTGTGAGTGTGGGTGTGAGTGTGAGTGTGAGTGTGAGTGTGAGTGTGAGTGTGAGTGTGAGTGTGAGTGAGTGTGAGTGTGAGTGTGAGTGTGGTGTGAGTGTGAGTGTGGTGTGAGTGTGAGTGAGTGTGAGTGTGAGTGTGAGTGTGGTGTGAGTGTGAGGTGTGGTGTGGTGTGAGTGTGAGGTGTGAGTGTGTGGAGTGTGAGGTGTGAGTGTGGTGTGGTGTGAGTGTGAGTGTGAGTGTGAGTGTGAGTGTGAGTGTGAGTGTGAGTGTGTGAGTGTGAGTGTGTGAGTGTGGGTGTGGGTGTGGTGTGAGTGTGAGGTGTGAGTGTGAGTGTGAGTGTGGGTGTGAGTGTGAGTGTGGTGTGAGTGTGAGTGTGAGTGTGAGTGTGAGGTGAGTGTGAGTGTGAGTGTGAGTGTGGGGTGAGGTGTGAGTGTGAGTGTGGTGTGAGTGTGAGTGTGAGTGTGAGTGTGAGTGTGAGTGTGAGGTGTGAGTGTGAGTGTGAGTGTGAGTGTGAGTGTGAGTGTGAGTGTGAGTGTGGTGTGAGTGTGAGTGTGAGTGTGGTGTGAGTGTGAGTGTGGTGTGAGTGTGAGGTGTGTGGTGTGAGTGTGAGTGTGAGTGTGAGTGTGAGTGTGGTGTGGTGTGAGTGTGAGTGTGAGTGTGAGTGTGTGAGTGTGAGTGTGAGTGTGGTGTGAGTGTGAGTGTGGTGTGAGTGTGAGTGTGAGTGTGAGTGTGAGTGTGGTGTGAGTGTGAGTGTGAGTGTGAGTGTGAGTGTGAGTGTGGGTGTGGGTGTGGGTGTGAGTGTGGGTGTGGGTGTGTGTGAGTGTGAGTGTGTGAGTGTGAGTGTGAGTGTGAGTGTGGTGTGGGTGTGAGTGTGGTGAGTGTGAGTGTGAGTGTGAGTGTGAGTGTGAGTGTGTGAGTGTGTGAGTGAGTGAGTGTGAGTGTGGTGAGTGTGAGTGAGTGTGAGTGGTGAGTGAGTGTGAGTGTGGTGTGAGTGTGAGTGTGGTGAGGTGTGAGTGTGGTGTGAGGTGTGAGTGTGAGTGTGAGGTGTGAGTGTGAGTGTGGTGTGAGTGTGTGAGGTGTGGTGTGAGGTGTGAGTGTGAGGTGTGGTGTGAGTGTGAGTGTGGTGTGAGGTGTGGTGTGAGTGTGAGTGTGAGTGTGAGGTGTGAGTGTGGTGTGAGTGTGAGTGTGGGTGTGAGTGGTGTGAGTGTGGTGTGAGGTGTGAGTGTGGTGAGTGTGAGTGTGAGTGTGAGTGTGGTGTGAGTGTGGGTGTGAGTGTGAGTGTGAGTGTGAGTGTGAGTGTGGGTGTGGGTGTGGGTGTGGGTGTGGGTGTGGGTGTGGGTGTGGGTGTGGGTGTGGGTGTGGGTGTGAGTGTGTGTGGTGTGAGTGTGAGTGTGAGTGTGAGTGTGAGTGAGTGTGAGTGTGGTGTGAGTGTGAGTGTGAGTGAGTGAGTGAGTGTGGTGTGAGTGTGAGTGTGAGTGTGAGTGTGTGTGCGAGTGTGAGTGTGTGTGAGTGAGAGTGTGAGTGTGAGTGAGAGTGTGTGTAAGTGTGTGTGAGTGTGAGTGGGTGTGGGTGTGGGTATGGGTGTGGGTGTGGGTATGGGTGTGGGTGTGGGTGTGGGTGTGTGTGGGTGTGAGTGTGAGTGTGGTGTGAGTGTGAGGTGTGAGTGTGAGGTGTGGTGTGGTGTGAGTGTGAGTGTGGTGTGAGTGTGAGTGAGTGTGAGTGTGAGTGTGAGTGTGAGTGTGAGTGTGAGTGTGGTGGTGTGAGTGTGAGTGTGGTGTGGTGTGGGTGTGGGTGTGGGTGTGGGTGTGGGTGTGGGTGTGAGTGTGAGTGTGAGTGTGAGTGTGTGTGGTGTGAGTGTGAGTGTGAGTGTGAGTGTGGGTGTGAGTGTGTGTGTGTGAGTGTGGTGTGAGGTGTGGTGTGGTGTGAGTGTGAGGTGTGAGTGTGAGGTGTGGGTGTGAGTGTGAGTGTGTGAGTGTGGTGTGAGGTGTGTGATGTGTGAGTGTGAGTGTGGTGTGAGGTGTGAGGTGTGGTGTGGTGTGGTGTGAGTGTGGTGTGGTGTGAGGTGTGTGGTGTGAGTGTGAGTGTGGTGTGAGTGTGTGAGTGTGAGTGTGGTGTGAGGTGTGAGTGTGAGTGTGAGTGTGAGTGTGAGTGTGAGGTGAGTGAGTGTGAGTGTGATGGTGTGAGTGTGAGTTTGAGTGTGAGTGGAGTGTGGTGTGAGTGTGTGTGGTGTGGTGAGTGTGGTGTGTGAGTGTGAGTGTGAGTGTGGTGTGAGTGTGGTGTGAGTGTGAGTGTGGTGTGAGTGTGAGTGTGTGAGTGTGAGTGTGAGTGTGAGTGTGAGTGTGAGGTGTGGTGTGGTGTGAGTGTGGTGTGAGTGTGGTGTGAGTGTGAGTGTGGTGTGGTGGGTGTGAGTGTGAGGTGTGAGGTGTGATGTGAGTGTGAGTGTGAGTGTGAGTGTGAGTGTGGTGTGAGGTGTGAGTGTGAGGTGTGAGTGTGAGTGTGAGTGAGTGTGAGTGAGGTGTGGTGTGGTGTGAGTGTGGTGTGAGTGTGAGTGTGAGTGTGGTTGAGTGTGAGGTGTGTGGTGTGAGTGTGAGTGTGGTGTGAGGTGTGAGTGTGAGTGTGAGTGTGAGTGTGGTGTGAGTGTGAGTGTGAGTGTGAGTGTGAGGTGGAGTGTGGTGTGAGGTGAGTGTGGTGTGAGTGTGAGTGTGTGTGAGTGTGAGTGTGAGTGTGAGTGTGGTGTGTGTGAGTGTGAGTGTGTGTGTGTGAGTGTGTGAGTGTGAGTGTGAGGTGTGTGTGAGTGTGAGGTGTGAGTGTGAGTGTGAGGTGGTGTGAGTGTGGGGTGTGGTGTGAGTGAGTGTGATGGTGTGGAGTGTGGTGAGGTGAGTGTGAGTGTGGTGTGGTGTGTGTGGTGTGGTGTGAGTGAGTGAGTGTGAGGTGTGAGTGTGAGTGTGAGTGTGGTGTGAGGTGTGAGTGTGGTGTGAGTGTGAGTGTGAGGTGTGAGTGTGGTGTGAGTGTGAGTGTGAGTGTGAGGTGGTGTGAGTGTGAGGTGTGAGTGTGGGTGTGAGGTGTGGTGTGGGTGTGTGAGTGTGAGTGTGAGTGTGAGTGTGAGTGTGAGTGTGAGTGTGAGTGTGGTGTGAGTGTGAGTGTGTGTGAGTGTGAGTGTGAGTGTGAGTGTGAGTGTGAGTGTGATGTGAGTGTGAGTGTGATGAGTGTGTGTGGGTGAGTGTGAGTGTGAGTGTGAGTGTGAGGTGTTGTGAGTGTGAGTGTTGTGGGTGTGGGTGTGGGTGTGGGTGTGGAGTGTTGTGGGTGGTGGGTGTGAGTGTGAGTGTGTGAGTGTGAGTGTGAGGTGATGGTGTGAGGTGTGGTGTTGTGAGTGTGAGTGTGAGGTGTGAGTGTGAGTGTGGTGTGGTGTGAGTGTGAGTGTGAGTGTGAGTGTGAGTGTGAGTGTGGTGTGGGTGTGAGTGTGGTGTGGTGTGGTGTGAGTGTATAGAGTGTGATGTGTGGATGTGGTGTGAGTGTGGTGTGAGTGTGGTGTGAGTGTGAGTGTGATGTGAGTGTGATGTGAGTGTGGTGTGAGTGAGAGTGAGTGTGAGTGTGAGTGTGAGTGTGATGTGAGTATGTGAGTGTGAGTGTGATGAAAATTAGATTAAGGTTTAAAAAATATACAAAATTATACTAATGAAAGGTTCAATGTGTCCGTTCGATGTGGCGCATTCGTTTTGTAAACATAAGCTTGTTCGCGAAATTGTACGCGTTTCTGTCGTAATCTGTCTGAAAGCCTATATGCACCAGTTTCATGTTGTCAAGTAGTTTGGTTCCTGATACCAGATTTCATACCTGAAAAAAATTGAGATTTAATTAAATCTGGCGATCTTAATACCAACAATCGATCCTCCTCTTTCTATTCATCGTTCATGTGTTGTCTTATTAAGGTACATCTTCTAACAATTCATTTAACGTGGTATTCAAGAAATTGTGAAAATTTGATCAGTCAGAGTGCCATTAAATGCAATAATCTGACCAATTATTCCACCCCAAGCATTAATGGACCACTTATTTTGTCTATGACATTCATAACAATGTGATTTGCATCGGAATAATAATGATATGTCCATTAACTATCTATGAAACATTTATAAAATTGGTGTTCCGTTCGAAGTTTATTCATCAGCAACTGGAAGAAATTTGCATGCCTCATAATCGGTTGGTAGTAGTTGATGTAGTTGCACTTTATATGGATGAAATGGTTTTCGTTAACATTCGACCAACTGATCTAGAAGAGATTCCCAAAAGAACTTAATATTTGTTGACTAACTTGTGGGTCATCAATAACTGTAGCCAACACCCTATATCATTTCTTCATTTCGTCCTTATCTCGATTTACAAATTGTGTTTACATTTCCTGTGACAAATCTTTCTAATGTCCTGAAAATTTTTTCTTATGGGTGCCTTCCATCCAGAATCTTTCTTTATAAATTCTTGATGCCAATAAACAATTTTTGGCATTCAAGGATAAAATCATATCTACCATTTCTTCTGTAGATAAATTCATTTTAAAAATTTTGGTCACAGAGATATGCCAGTTG
>JARFJB010000827.1:1555000-1572500 GCA_036346205.1 Vesta saturnalis
AGACAAAGACAATAAACATTGGACGTAAATGCAACATCTTCACCAGGTTACGGATTTAATATTAAGATAATTTGACCAAATTTTAACGATGGTGGCCAGTACTGTAGACGTAAGACAGAGTTGAACAGATTTTGTAAAATAGTATACATTCCAATTATACTTAAGCGTGATTAGGTCATAACCGAGGCTTTCTTATTATTTAGATGTTGAATTTCATAGCACTTAGTGTAGGTAAACTTTGATGGTAGGGACATGTATCGTCGAGAAGTTGTTTCATCGTCAGATACATTGGGAAGAGACTTTGAAAATGCTCAAAAGATTTCCTTTTATCTGTTCTGGTCCATTAATTGTTTGGTTTTCTTAATGGCGGATTTACAACATGTTGTCTTTTATTTGGTTTGGAAACTTTCCAGATACTATTCTCTGCACGAGACAGTGAAGTTAAATAATGTTGAAAGATTTCTTGCTTCAACTATTTAGTTTATTCTTTATGGTGTTGGCCAGCATATTATTTTATCAGCTGGATTGCGCGTCTTGTGCCATTTCGATCTTGCCCTCCTCTTCTGTCGTATGAGCTCAAGTATTGCATTAGGAATATTACCTTCTTCCCGTACCTCATCTGTAGTTTTTGGTGTTGAGCGCCATGTTGTGCTGCTTTTTGTACCGTTGAAATAAAGCGATCAACAGCTTCTGTTAAATTCTTGGGGGGTTTGAAGGCTAATATTGGTTTGTAAATTATCATGCAGAAAACTTCTATATGCTTCCCAGTCAGTTTTATTGTTATGTAGTAATATAGTGATGGTCTAGGTTGCTTTTTGATAATAGACTACGAAAGTCTGACGATAATTAGCCGGTTGGTCACCACTACACAGAGCACACTTGACAGGCGACTCTTCTGTCTTCTTGCAAGTTCTGGAATCATGAGAGCCTCCGAATTTTAAACATACGAATGGGCGATTACAGTAGGTTTTAGTGTGGTTGTACCGTTGACACCTCATGCATTGCACGATTGTTGTTTCTATGAGGAGGTTCAACCTTTATGATTAGATTCCGTAGAAATCTAAGTTTGTGAAAGTCTTTGATGTTGGCCGCAAAAACATTGGCAATGGCATTTTTTCTATTCTATGCTTAATGTTTGTTATGGATATCAGCCTTCCTCTTCTAATGATTCAGAGGGGTGTAAATTACGATTAATAACTCGGTATGCTTTATTTTCTTTCATCTGATATGTGTGATGTATTATATTAGAATCTTTCATAAATTTGATCATTTTACGATATGTATCAGCGGTGCCAGCACATATCTTAGTGACATTATCAGCCATTGATTTAGTTTCGTATTGTTCTACTTCTGAAGCACCTGTTAAAGCATTTATCATTTTGTTAAAATCCGTGACACCATGTACAAATATTGGCGGTGGTTTGGATATCTTAGTTTGTTGTGTGTTTATTGTACTATCGGCCACCTCATCTTCATTAAGATTTGAGAGGACAGAGAATTGATTAGATATGTTTTGTTGGCTATTAGGAAAGTAAGTAGCAGGAGGAGATAAAGGCATTACCTGACTATGCATTGATGGGAATCCAGTGGGCGGCTGAGGTCATTGTTGAGATGATTGCATCATTCGTTGTTGTTGATAATAATTACTACCATTAAGGTCATATTTATTAATTATAAATTATAAATTGTCCGCTTGTATTATTTGATATATACAACAGAAATTATTACTTTTGCGTATTGATAATAGTTTATTGTGACTAAGGTCAGTGATAACCGTTACATCACTTATCACTACGGGCTTGAAATTGACGAATTAATTATTAATATTATTATTAAGGTATGTACTCGCGTGAATGTACATGAGAAGACTGGAAATCAAAATTGCAATTGATTAATAATCAGTTTATACAGGTGTAATCAAAATACCGTATTTATTGATTGTAAAGGCGTTGCAAATGATTTGATAATCATTACATAAGGTGAAATTATATTGAAGGTGAATTGTAAATCGAAATAATGCCAATTTCATATAGGTATGATTGGTAACTAAAAATAAACTAGCGGCGGTTCTATTTATTTTTCAAATGATTATGAAATTACAGATCCGTAAAGGCGAATTGCAATTGAGTAAATAATCATCTCATAGAGGCGTAATTAATAAATTGTAAAATATAAGGGTATTTACAAATTGGTTTAATAACTAGGTAGCAAATAATTATACGTAATAATCAGAAGGCGTTCTTTAGTTACATTCAGGTGAAAATTGTACAATTACAATTAGAATTAAAAAGAGGATTTTACTTGCTGTTACTTTAATTGTAATTTATGTAACCGTTTTATACAGAGGCGGTACTATTTGTTTTGTGTGGTGAAAATTTGTGCAACTGCAGATTTGTAAGAGCATTACAACTTTAATGTAATCATTACTATATGTGGGTGTTACTAAAAATTGCGGATAGAATTATAACGCGACTCTAACCATTGGTCTTAGGTACAATGTGTTTACTTAGCGATTGATAAAGGCGTTATGTTTGATATTACGGACCAACATTATAGTACAGGGCCGTATCTGAAAATGGCATATATAAATTTGGAAGGAATCGTATTGGTGTTTCAGGTACCATCTATATAAATTGTAAAGGTGTTACAAGTCGATCTAATGACTATTATACATAGGCGTATATAAATTTGGAGACGATTCTACTTGTCGTTTCAGGTGTAAGTTACATAATGACTGAATCGTGAAGGCGTTACCAGCTGACAGGGAATACCATAGTACCATAGTACATGGGAGTAACTAGAAAGTGTACATAAAATTCAAAGGCGATTTTATAAATCAATTGAAGCGATACAATTTGTTGCAATTGTAGTAATACATAAGCATGGTGAAGGCACGGCGTTTGCGTGAATTAAATTAAGAATTAATTACTAGGCGAGTTTTCTATCGTTGGGCGTAACCCATATTTGTCAATTCCTGGCAGGTGTTGAAATGTCTGACGACGACGATCTATTGATAGAGACGAACGAGAATCTAACGCCTTCTTCGGAAAAGGATTGCGACGGGCGTCTGGCGGCAGAGGTCGGGCGAAGCTTGATGGCGAAAGGGTTCGCCGGCAAGATGTTGAGGGCGTTTGAGGGGAGTGCGTTCCTGGTGTTAGAGGACCTGGAACTTGCTGCAATCTCCAGTCCGCAGACGGCGGCAGGCATGATAAGCGGTTCTAGTGTCAGCGCTGAGGCCGGCGAGGGGAGTAGAGTACCTCCCTCAAATGCAGCGTGGCATTTAATGGCGTCATTTGACCCAGACGGATAGGAGATATTTATCCACAGATGTATCACTAGGCTGGACATGCTCGGCCAAATGCATGACTGGTCTGGGAAGGAGAAAGTGCTAGCGAGCCAGGCGCGATTGGATTGCGCGGCAAAGAAGTCGTTCTATCGTCTGGATCGTATTAACTACGAATGGGAGGAGTGGCGTAGCGTGATGAAGGAGGCGTTCCCTTTAGGAAACAATTTCGCTGCCATGACTGATGAGCCGGTGAATAGGCGTAAACGGTCCAAGGATACTATGATGGAAGACAAGGTGGCATTATGTGCTCGAGTTGGTATCACATGCGAGAATGTTGTCTCTTGCATCGTGTACGGCTTACCAGAGGCGTACAGGGCGAAGGCACACGCGGCGAGGTGCACTACACGCTGCACAACAATTTCCTGGCGAGGCGATTGGGATTAACTAAACTGCAAGACAGGAAGGCGTGTGAAGACATCAGGGTGACGATCTTGATGCGAGTACTCCTGGTATACATCAATTACAGGGAAACCGTGGTACGGCGGCCCTTAACTTGAATCGGGCGGCTAGGCAAATGCAAGCACGCTATTATAAAACTCGAGTTCGCAATAATCCCCCCCCCCCTTGCTGAGATGACATCATAATAAGGGGCGGAGAAAGGTTACCGAATGAAGTAGGCGAATTGGTGTTATAGCGTGCTGCAGCTACTGTCATGGCGGATGCCAAGGTAAGTAACCAATTGGTAAATACAGTTGACGGACACTACAATGTAGTGACGGTCTTACCTAGTGATAGGTACATAATCGATGCGATTAAGGACGTTAGAGGTTATAAGCGTTTTCAGACAAATATTAGGGTTGACCATTTAAGGCGGTTTCCATGCATGACTGAACATGACAAAATGAAGGTGACAACACGAATGTGATAAGATGAACGTGACAGTGTGAATGGTGATAAGGCGGACACGGAGGCAGATGGGCAAGACCTATCATACCTCCTTGTATGTTAATTTTAGTAATGAGGTCATTACTGTTTCAGGAGGGCCGACTGTTGCCCAGGAAAAGAGAGCGGTGCGAGGGGCGCGATTGGAAGACATAGACCGGGTGATGGTGGATCATGAAGGGATGCACGGAGGGGGCATTCTGATGGAGGCGGTCATAGAAGGCGGCCGAGTTGGTCTTTTACATATTCTTATCTTTCAGGGTGTTGTATTATATATACATATTTATGTATTAAATAGTTTGTTGAATTACGTGTTTTTAACCATCGTAACAGACGATTAATTTTATAAGAAAAAGTGTAGACAGTATTTAAAGAAAATTTAATTTTACATAACTTTCCTTTATAAAGTTTCTTAATATATCGCAAGGTAAGTCTAAAAATTAATTAAACATTAACGTAAATGCCTAAACAGTATTATTGGTATGGAATTTTTTTTAAGGTAACATGTACTTATGTCTATAAATCTCTATTTCTTGTAAATTGCATCCTGTAGGTTGGAAGATGTGGTGTTCCACACCCGATATTTTTAAGAAAATTATGCAAACTCTTTGTTATACGTTCATAACGAAAACAGGCAACATTGTAAAGGCAAAAACAATAATCGGTCACAAAATGATATTTAATACTTCATGTCAGATTAATAGCCATAAATACATGGTAATAAAAAAAATTCCAAATCCGCTCGCTTCTATCAGATATCAATAACACAGTTTAAACATTTGCGTTCATATTTAATTAATTTTTGGACTTACCTTGGGTTATATTAAGAAACTATATAAAGAAAAGTTTGTAAAACAAAATTTTCTTTAAAATATATGTCTACACCTTTTCTTATAAAATCCATCGTTGTTATAAGAAATTTGCAGAGAACATAATTAATCGATATGTTTAAGGTATATGTCTAGGTATTTTTAACTTTGAAACATGGAGCTGTTTTAGAAATATTTGATAAAAATAAAAAACTGCTTCAATAATTCCCCATGCTGGAGTTATCCAAAACTTAATCAGCTACAAGCAAAATGAAAATAAGCTTAAATACAAAATTTATGTACGTCTCTTCATTCTGGAGTTATCGTTTATACTAACAATCATCAAGCAACGCACTACGCACACGCACACGCACACTCACAAGCACACGCAAACACGCGCACACGCACACTCACAAGCACACGCAAACACGCGCACACGCACACACACACACACACACACACACACACACACGCACACGCGCACATGCACACACGCATAGACGCAAACACGCATAGACGCACACACACAGCACACACGCACACACGCACACGCAGCACAGCACACGCACACACGCATACGCACACACGCACACACGCAACGCGCACACGCGCACACACGCACACAGCAAACACGCACACACGCACACACACACACGCACAAACATAACACACGCACACACGCACACGCGCACACACGTACACACGCACACACGCACACGCACACACGACACACGCACACACATACACACGCACACATGCACACACGCACACAGCACACACGCACATAGACACACACACACACGCACACAGCACACACGCCACACGACACACACACGCACACATCACATACACACACACAGCACCACACGCACACAGCACACGCACACACGCACACATGCACACACGTACACGCACACACGCACATCACACACACACAACAGCACACGACACACGCACACACATACACACACACACACATACACACACACACCACACGCACACACACAAGCACACACGCACACACACACACACACACACACACACACACACACACAGCACATGCACACAGCACACGCACACACGCACACACCATACACGTACACACGACACACACGCGCACACACACACGCACAACGACACACGCACACCGCACACGACAGCACACACGCGACGAGACCGCTACCCACATGCACATACCACACGCATGTTGCCGCATAGAATAAATTTGAACATATTATTGGCTTCCATATTAGGTGCGCAATCGCATACGGTTTATGGCCTTTTGAAAAGAAATTGATCTTAATACCTACACATGCAATAACCATATGTTCTGATTAGATTATGGTTTTAAGGATCATTCTATGCGCACAATGCTCAACCTCTCTGTTTATTAGTTGTTTTATTTGTAAAAGAGGCTAATGGCTCTATTCAAATATGATCAAAATGATATTTCTTGGGGTAGCCCTAAATGGCTATTTCCAAATTCTCTGTTTACAGACTGTATTGTTTAGGAAAAATTAACAGTACTTTTTTTTTTCAAGAATCAAGCAATCATACTTGAAAGTATGTTGTTTGGTACAGTTCAACCAAGCAAACAAAAGCCCTGAGAGGGCGTACCTGAGGGAGCTGTTTTTCAACAGGTACATTCCATACAAAAAGTATTAAGGTGGCAAATTTAAATCAAATGTATGGATTGCTTATTCAAAATTCTGTGAACAAATTTATTTATTTTATGTTATTGAATTAATTACCAAAAACATTTAAGTATTTATTGTTTAAGCACAAATAAGATGGTTTTGAAGTTATAACATTTTCTAGAAATAATTTATCAATTTTAGTTTTGTAAACATTTGTAAAATACTTGAAAAACATCATTTTGATCACATTTGAATATAAAGTGACTAATAAATTACAATGATTCTTCTACAGAACTTTCTTCCTCTTTATCTGATTAACTTGTATTTACTTGAAATGACAACCTTTGTACAGTTTCATCATAATTGTAATTAATATAATAGCATTTAAAACATTCACATAAATAAAGTGTAATGTTATTCACAATAGAAACACAACACATATGCATAATTAACATTTAAAATAATATCCAAGATTTATGTAAAAATAAGCACATATTATTATTGATTTATAACTTGTAACTACAAAATTAAAAATGGTTTAATGCTTTAATGATGTTCCGGGCTTCGGAATGAACACTCTTCTTCGACTTACTAGCCATTACGAATAAAACCTGAAAAATTCGAAATATTGAAAATCAACATGATTTGATATTTTAAAACTTGTCATGCTCATTTAATTTAAGTGCAGCTACGTATTTTAAAATCGTACACTACTCTAAATATTGAAAAATCGATGTAAATCGATATTTAAAAAAGCATGCTTACTGTTTTAAGGTTATGAACTCTATAATCGTTTTATTATTTAAAGCTTTATACTAAAAGATACATGTGCACAATACATACCGTTTCTCTCACAAATCAGTAAAAGAGCCTTGAAAAGACTTTATAAAGACTAATCGACAATAAATACTCAAGAAACACGAAAATAACCTGCCAATGCAAAATGCGTATGACAAATGTCAATTGTTTGCGTTTAATGTAGGCACTTATAGTAATTGGACGAACGTTTTACCGCTATAAATTTTTAATTTAGTTCACATATTTTCCGGGTTTTGTTTGCTTGGTAAAGCTGTAACCTGCATTGTACCTACGTTTGAATCAAATTGCTATGTATAATATTAATACGCCCACACAGTATTGCACGTCAGATTGTCTCATAAATGGCATAGCATGAACAAGGATTCAATCTTGTCAATAGTTTGAATACTGCTTAATTCAAACTTTGTATCTACTTGATTTAACATTTAATTTAACTGCTGTTTTCGCAACTTTCAGAGACCATTTCATTGCATCATTTAATCTGTTTCACTTTTATCAGATACAGGTCTTTCCTGTTTGTAAACAAGCAATACATAATTACTTTGTATCAATTTATAACTGTTTAATTATGTGGTTGGTGGTTTTGCGAAATATCATTATGTATTAATCCTTAAGTATCGATTTTGATAATAAAAACTGATAAAAAATAACAAATCGAATTTAAAAGTAAATAAGGCTTAGTAGGTAAAGATTTTTTTTCTGTTACTACTCAATTTAGCATTTTTTTTATCATTAATACATTAGTACCTACATTGAGTGTTAAAGCATAACACCAAAAATTAAGTTTCGTAAAAGTAATGTTGATGACCATAACTTAGGTTTTATAATTACCTTCTTATTAAAAAAAAAGGTAATGTTTTCCATTCAGAGGAAAAAGGGATTGATTGACGTTTATAAGCATACGGAAGAAATTACACTACTAACATTGAGTTATTTATTTATAAAATCTTTATTTTAAATTAGTTCTTTAACTGTGTGAATAAGTGAAGATCAAAGATAGTTTATAACAAACATTGATATGATTTACCAGTTGTGTTTTATAACCGTTTTTATTTACTCCATTGTTTTACTGTTTTACAATCTAAATTTATACGCCATTAAAAAAGTGGTGTTTACATTTCGATTTACAGGTACTGTAAAAAGGTTCATCACAAACTACTATTTTAAAAAATTTCTAGAAATAAAGTTTTTTCTAGTATATCTGAATCATAATCTCGATTTTTGTAATTTGCTTCCATTTTTATACTTGAAGAAACGCAACGTAATCATCTCCGATGTCATTATAGCCATTAATTGACGGAACATGTTGAGAAAATTTTTAGGTTGGCAAAGCTTGATCCGGAATTATGTCATCCATGTCACTCTTACAAAATGTGTCAAAAACAGGATGCATTGGAAAACTTTGATGTGAGCAAATTCGCGACCATATTTTTGGCAATTTCACGTACTTTAGGGGGCGTATTATTTAATATAATATAAGATTATCTTCCATTTTTTGTTGATGAAGAATTTGGATAAAACAAAGGCGACAAAATCCTAAATCAACTAAAGTAAAGTTTGTTTAAAAATTACAAATAGGCGTGTTTCATAAGATCTGAAGCAAGCATTGTTTTAAAAACTCATTTTTAGCTGAATGTTCAGACTTCTTATGAAACTTATTTTTAATTACAATTTGAAACTAAACAAATGGGCCTCTAAGGTTCTATACAATTTTTAATTGCCCTAGATTTGGGAGTTATTTTTAAATGTTGGTATAATATTTTCACTAATGTCAACATTTGATCAATTTAATTCATGCTTGATACATGTTGCCTTTTTAAGTATTAAAATGCGTTTTTTTTTTAATATTCGTTTCAATAGCAACGTACATAGTAGTCTGAAAGTTTGCAATTGATTAATATTGTCACTTTAAAAACTTCAAAATGCCTAAAAAATTAGATAGTAAGGTAATTTATATAAAAAAAACCTTTCACAATTTGATAAATAATAAAGTTCCTGGTGCAAAATCTTTTTAATTTTGACACATAATCAGATTTTAGTAATGAAACTAATACAACATAAATCTTGAATAATAAAAACCCCAAATTACATATAAAATAGAAATAACGAATTCAACTCCAAATTAAAATGGATTTACTTTCTTATGGGTATTTAGTATTTAGTGCTTTCTATTTCAAATATTGGTGAAATTTTTTATAAATATTAGTAATTTTCGTACAACGTAGAATCACAAATACTAATTATTTAAGCAGAATGTTATAAATTCCAATTAAGAGATTAAAAACAAATAATATTCTTGAACTATTTTGTAAAATAACGAGTTCATAGTTTAAAATGGCGGACCATTGAATTCAACAAAAACTCCGCTTGCACAGCCATTTTGAAAACAAAAGACGACTTGTGATACATCATTGGAATGGGAATTTAGAGAGATCGTTCTATGAAGAAAAATTGGTAGGTTCCTATTTAAAATAAGAAAAATAAGGTCACTTTCCGTAAAACCGGAAGTGATAGCTGTTTTTAATATCAAAAAATGTATCAACTAATCTTCATCCCAAATTTCAAATTTCTATCTCTTGTTTTAACAAAGTTATGGTATGTATAATGATTTCGTTGACATCAGGTACACATAAATCTTATAATGGTGGTCGCAGTGTATGGAAATTTTAGTATAAATGACGAATAAAATATAGAATGCGCGAAATGGTGGACGAAGACGAATGAGTGAATAGTACATTGTTTTCAACATTATCTTTGTTGCAACATTTGACGGTAAGTATGGACGGTGGATATACTTTTTAAAATGGTTTGAAGTTAGTCTTTTGTGTAGCCTGACAGTGAATTGTATACATTGACGATGCTGTACCTAAATCAGCGTTCATAATGTGAGGTTTTATGTAGAGGTGGGGTGATTAAGGAAGAAATCTGGTGTTCACAGAACTTGATCTTTTCATAGAGGTACAGTGAGATTTTGCAGTAATTGTTTTATGGTACAAAGTAGCAAAGTGCAAAAATCTTCTATTTTGCAAGTTTAACCATGGTATATCTATTAATTTGTGTGAGATATGCTCATACTTCTTTACACCATAAATCAAACGTAGACAGGAATTCTGAATTTTTTTAAATTCTTTGTTTGTCAATAGCATCTAAACAATAACAATAACTGCGAAAGTGACTCACATAGGATGCTTTCTAAATCTTAACCAATGCTATGTTGATTTTGAAAGATTAATTTTAAATTTAAAAAAGCCTTTTTTATCATCTCTGAGACTCGTGCCTTAAATCTAAGATTACGGTCCATTACCCAAGATTTTTTATTTGCTCTTCAACAGGTAATATGGACTTCTTTACACAAATTTAGCGGCAAAAAAATTCCTAAAATAGAATTTCAGTATTGGTTCAAGTTGTTTCAATATCTGAATAGTTATTAATTTTATAAGAAAATGTGTAGACATATTAAAAAAAAAATTGAATTATACATAAATTTTCTTATATAAGGCAAACTAAGTGTAAAAATTAATCAAATGAGTATTGAAAATGCATAAATTGTATTATCGGTATATTGTTTTCATTTTTACAATACTGCCTATGGACGTTAAGAATGGGGATGCATAATATTCCTACAAAAATTATAATTAAAATTATTTTATTTCTTTTAATTTCCTCTTTGTGAGTTGAAAGGTCGTGTGTTGTTCCACACCGATATTTAAATCTTATTTAAATGTATCTTTTCAGTCAAATAGCGTCATGCACGCTATTATTATTATTAATAACACTGATATAATAAAGCATTCTTTTTTCTGCTTCAAATTATACTGGGTAAGTCAAGCTGAAGCATAGATCCTTGATAGCGAAACCGTTGATTTTTTCCAAACTCTTCATATGCAGGTTAATTCAGGTTACATTAAAATTCTTTTTGAAATATACATGTAGTTCCAAGGAGGGTGGTACATAAAACTTATACACTTTTGACTACAACACCGGCGGTTTAGGATTATACTGAAATATCTTCTTCGTAATACCAAGGAGTATATTCCTTGGTAATACACAAGGTATTCCCTTTCAGTTTTTATTTAAAAATATGATAACTTAGAAGGCCGTGCTGAATATACCAAGAGAAATTGATGTAAGTTAGTAAGTGGAATAATAGTCTTGATAATAGCGTTTCTATTTCTAATAAAATAGCTTTTGTAATGTTTTGCGTTATACTGGGTGATCACTTTCGTGGATCCGGCATTTTTACACTTTTTTCTAATCACCTATGCAAATACATAGTCCATTCCTTAAGCATACAAAGTTTCTTTAAAAATATACTTTAGTTAATTATGTGCGAACTTTGATTAACATCACGCTTTTAGAATCTTACTTAAAAGTATATTTTCAGTCAAATAACGCCATGGTATATTTGTTCCTATAAACAGGAAGTATATAGAACATGTGGGTTTCAGACACTTCTGGTATTCAAATTCGGTCTCATACGCTGTTTTATTAATAACACCGACTGTTTTTTTCTGCTTCAAATTACACTGGGTAAGTCATACTGAATGTATAGGTCTTTAGTAGCGAAATAACTATTTTTTCTCGTCTTTAATTTATGTTACATTTTAAAAACATTTCGATATTTACAGGGTACTCCAAAAAAGCATGGTGTATCAAAGTTATATATTTTTGAAGACAACACGGCAAGTATTTTTGCGGTTTAGAATGTACTAAAAATATCTTTCGTAAATACATAACGTACCTCTCAGTTTTTATTTAAATAAATAACAAATTTAGAAGTCTGTGTACAGATACCAGTATAAATTGATGTAATTTATTAAGTGTTTTTTTGGCGTTTCTATTTCAATAAAATAGATTTTGTAATATTTTGCGTTGTACTGAGTGATCACTTGTCGCGGATCCGGCATTTCACAATTTTTTAAAATGGCAACCCCACATTTTTATGCGCCTGTTTGTGGCCTACAAGATAATCTTTCAATTTCTTAAGCATGTCCTATTGCACTCAAATTTTATATTTTTTGAGATATTGCAAATGTTCAGTTAACTAACTAGTATTTCAAGCTTAGTGTATAATAAATTTTATGCGACACCCTATGTATTATTACGGCTTTGCACTGTAATTTAAGAAACAATTCAAAAAGATATAAGGTTATAATTCCCTAAAGTTCATAGTTTCGGCCAAATTAAATTTTTTAGTAACTACTTGACCGAGACGACATTTTCGCAACATATGTTGTTTTTTTTTATCGCTTTCTCATATACTTCCGTAATTGATTTAAATTTTCAAACACTTTTTTTTACATTTCTCGGCGTTTAGTGGCTTAAACAATACGAAAAACACATCTTTAGAAAAGAAAATCTCGTGTCTGGTTGTGTTTCTGTCTGTGAGTGTGCGCGATATCTTTTGAACATTAAAGCTATCGATAAAAATAAGTTTTTAGAACAAAAAGTTTCGTGTCTTTCTGTGTGTCTGTTTGTGTGTGCGGATATCTTTGAACCATTAAAGCTATCGATATGAAATTAGGTACAAAAATTCTTGGTTAAGTTCGTTAATGACCAAAATCCAACCAGTGGCGGGCATTTTTAGGGGATTAGATAATTAAAATTTTAAAAAGTTACATAACTAATACTTTTTTATATAATTTCAAAATAAAACATATAATAACCAGTGGCGCACCGTTTTGAAAGTCGGGTATTGGGGGTTTTTAAGATCGCTAAGTTGTAGAGATCCAGAAAAATTATTACGTAAATTTGCAAATTAATTTTTGTAAATTGCATGTTTATAGAAGCTGTCATGCATTTTAAAAATTACGTAGTTTACCCCTGCTTCCGTAGTAAAAAAATCGTGAAGATTTCTGTTCAAGGACCCCACCAAAGTATCATTACTATTTGCAACCAATCACGTTAGATCGCGAATAGTCATAATTAATAATCCAATCACGTAGAACCGCGGATTATATATAAACGGTAGCAAGATGCGAAATTAGTTAGTTCCTGCCCACTCTTTAGCGAGCACTTCAGTTAGTTCCTGCCCGCTTTCGGCAAACTTTTTAGTTGCCTGCGAGTCCGTCCCGACATAATTAGTTCCTGCAGTTCCGTCTTCATGAGCCGACTAGCCTAGGTAACCGCGCCCGCTTCATCAGTTTAAGATCAACTTGGCGTAAGTCTTAGAGTTTATGTAAATTATCACACCGTCTGCAGTGATAGATTTCCTTTCTGTCCTTGCTTGAATTATAGAACGATCTTGTATATCTATAAAACATCACACACTCAGTCCTTGGTGCGCTAGCCCGCGGATACACACATATAAACACACAAGCCCCTCTTTACTTTGGGAGTGATTCCCGTAAAATATTGAGACCTATCCAGAAGTATTATCCCCTAAGGCGTAGGCCTTTAGAGGTGATTCGTTTACCAAGCGTCCCTAAGGCGTAGGCCTGTAGAGATCTAGCTATTCTGTTAATTAATACGAGGTGCGACGCCCGTTGGGGAGATTTAACTAGAAAACAAACACATACACCTATCATGAACACGACCGAGCAAAGAGATTGGCACATTATAGACAACAGATCGTACCGATGTAATCACCAGAAGTTAAATCCTGTTAGATTAGTCCGACCCCAGGTTGGATAAAACCACGAGGAGACCGCCCGTGTTAAGCCAAATTCAATACGTTATTCTAAACTGCGTCATGTACACAAAATAGCATTTCCCGAAACGATTTAAAAGAATCTCAAACTAAAAAGGAAAATAAGTTTTCGCTGCAAATAAACTTGTTCTCATAACCCCTTATTTCTCGAATCCGTACACAAATATAAAGTTTTTATATACATAAACAGTTAAAGCCTAAGACCGGAAGGATCATCCCC
Organism: Vesta saturnalis; assembly: GCA_036346205.1. Taxonomy (NCBI): domain Eukaryota; kingdom Metazoa; phylum Arthropoda; class Insecta; order Coleoptera; family Lampyridae; genus Vesta; species Vesta saturnalis. The sequence goes on from JARFJB010000827.1 coordinate 1,569,363, forward strand.
TGCCTGTTCGTGTTTTGTAAATAATTGCTTTTTACATGCTTTTTGAAATAAAGAGGGGAGAGGAGAGTGAGAGGAGAGGGAGAAGAGGGAGAGGGAGAGGAGAGAGAGGGAGAGGAGAGAGAAGAGGGAGAGGGAGAGAAAGAGAGGAGAAGGAGAGAGGGAGAGGGAGAGGGAGAGAGGGAGAGGGAGAGGAGAGGAGAGAGGAGAGAGGGAGAGAGGAGAGAGAAGAGAGAGGGAGAGAGGAGAGAGGGGAGAGAGGAGAGAGAGGAGAGAGGGAGAGAGGAGAGAGAGGAGAGAGGGAGAGAGAGGAGAGAGGAGAGGAGAGAGAGAGAGAGGGAGAGGGAGAAGGGAGAGGGAGAGGGAGAGAGAGAGAGAGAGGAGAGGAGAGAGGGAGAGAGAGAGAGAGAGAGAAGAGAGAGAGACAGAGACAGAGACAGAGAAGAGACAGAGACAGAGACAGAGAAGAGACAGAGACAGAGACAGAGACAGAGAGAAGAGACAGAGGAGAAGAGAAGAGACAGAGACAGAACAGAGAAGAAGAGAAGAGAAGAGAAGAGAAGAGAAGAGACAGAGACAGAGACAGAGAAAGAGAAGAGAGAGACAGAACAGAGACAGAGAAGAGAAGACAGAGACAGAGAAGAGACAGAGAAGAGAAGAGAAGAGAAGAGAAGAGACAGAGAAGAGACAGAGACAGAGAAGAGACAGAGAAGAGACAGAGGAGACAGAACAGAGACAGAGACAGAGACAGAGAAGAGAAGAGACAGAGAAGGGAGAAGAGACAGAGAGAGAGAAGAGACAGAGACAGAGAAAGGAGACAGAGACAGAGACAGAGACAGAGAAGAGACAGAGACAGAGACAGAGACAGAACAGAGACAGAGAAGAGACAGAGAAGAGACAGAACAGAGACAGAGAGAGAACAGAGACAGAGAGAGACAGAACAGAGAAGAGAAGAGAAGAGACAGAGAAGACAGAGACAGAGACAGAGACAGAGACAGAGACAGAGAAGAGAGAGAGACAGAGACAGAGAAGAAGAAGAAAGAGACAGAGAAGAGACAGAAAGAGAAGAGAAGAGAAGACAGAGACAGAGAAGAGAAGAGAAAGAAGGAGACAGAGAAGAGACAGAGACAGAGAAGAGAAGAGAAGAGACAGAGACAGAACAGAGAGAGAACAGAGAAGAGACAGAGACAGAGACAGAGACAGAGACAGAAGAGACAGAGAAGAGAAGAAACAGAGACAGAGACAGAGACAGGAAGAGAAGAGACAGAGACAGAGACAGAGACAGAGATAGAGAAGAACAGAGACAGAGACAGAGACAGAGACAGAGACAGAGAAGAGACAGAGGAGACAGAGAAGAGACAGAGACAGAGAACAGAGACAGAGAGAGACAGAGACAGAGACAGAGAAGACAGAGACAGAGAAGAACAGAGACAGAGGAGGAGAGGCAGAGACAGAGGCAGAGGAGAGGCAGAGGCAGAGGAGAGGAGAGAGAGAGAGAGAGAGAGAGAGAGAGGAAAGAGGAGAGAGGAGAGAAAGAGAGAGAGAGAGAGAGAAGAGAGAGAGAGAGAAAGAGAGATGTTCTTTAAACTCACAAATAATGTAATTTATTTATAGCTTACATACTGTTGTTGCCACTTTAATAAATTATGACTTTATTTTGGACATTTTTCTTCTTATTTAATAAACTCACTTCGAGATTGGATAATTTTAGTTAATACAGCAGTATCCAATATTCAGACCACTGTTTTGCTTGGCATCGCCAGAGTTGAGTTTAGACAGAAATTATCATACATCGCTTGCTTGAGTGGTACTGTTTTGTTTCGTATAAAACGATTCAACGGTTAGGTTTGAAGCCTAGCTAAGGTTCTTTTCAAATACAGGGTTTTAATTCTACTTTTACCGCATCTCAGAAGGGTAGTGTTATTATATCTATTCGCATAAAAGGTCGTCACCAACCACTCATGACAGTTGATACACTTATCGCTAATAAAAAAGTATGTGAAAATGTTTCATATCTCAGATATCCTGAGGTTGAAGCATATTCATAATTTGTAAGCAGATCCATTATTTTACAATCGGCAACCCATCGACGTCTTGTTAGAGCTGATATGGATATATATATATATATATATATATATAAAATTGAATTAACAGCTATCGAGTACATGTTGGAGATATAAAAATAATTTTAATATAAGCAACATCTTAATCATATAATGTTTTGTGGAATTATTGTTAATTGATTGATTATGATTTTACGTAGAAAGGAAAAGTTGAACAATGTGTTCTGTGCAAACCGGATAATCGTAGGTAGACGTTTATTAGATAACTGACCTGGCTAAATCTCATTAAATGAAAACAGATATCGTTTTTTATACTGTTCAAAATAAATATCTTAGAATGATGAATGATTGAAAAATGTAAAATAATTTAAAATAAATCTATTTATTAACAATAAATATCTGAGAATAAAAATTGTTGTATAATTTAGAAGATTATAAATTAACAATCTGCCAGGATCCCGCTCGAAGGACCAATGTTATGGTATATACACGATTTTAATTTGTTCTAATGAAAAATCAGAAACTTCGATACTCAAATTGAAGAAATTTAAATTAGACCTGGGCAGTTATCCTAATAAAACAGTCGCCTTAAGGACTTACCTTAATCACCCAGTTTCCACAAGAACAAAACCTTTTCCAACCTTAGGGTTCCTTTTGCTCGCCAGCCGTACGTACCCTGAATCGCGCAATCATTTTAACAAATGTAAGCAGTCATAGTAGTAACTATCCACAAAACATACAAAGAAAAACGATATGTTTAAAATGTTGCGGTTATATATGAAAATTTAGCTTATTTTTATATCAAGTACCAACACAACGTAACTGTGTACTTGATAGCGGTTGTAGTTCGAGATAATTGTACGAATATCAACACATGCCTGTCCCACGCGCCTAATCACGCGTCGTGTAAAAAAATGGTGTAGAACATGATTAATTTATGATTATGATGTCAGTATTTTATATATTTGAAATATGCAGCTTTTACCGAAATATCTAATGAAAACCACCCTCTCGCTGTTGTATTTCTCCCCAAAATCTAATCAGCTCCAAGAGAATTCCAAATTAAGCCGAAATACGT
>JARFJB010000827.1:1577500-1585000 GCA_036346205.1 Vesta saturnalis
GGTAGGCATGTATCCTCCATGCCAGCCGGGGAGGTACCACCACCCTTACCATGGGCTCCTTAATATTGGGTCTCCGATTTTCTGAGCTCGGTAAGGGCTGCCGGTTACCTTTTCCATCATCCTTAATCTATTCTCATCCTTATTCTTCCTTCTCGCCCTCACTGTCTTCCTATCGGATTAAAAGTCCCAAATTAAAAAATAAGATGGCTGTGGTTTCTAGGGTTATAAATTCCGGACGTAAAATCCTGCCCCATTCGGATGTCCGGGAGGGCAGGGCCCAAGCGACATTCTGGTCCTAATTTTGTGAAATTCTACTGTTGCATTTATAGGTCTCCTAATGACAGCAACTTCCAAGACTTCTTCGATTACACTTAGTATGAAAGTTGACTATCTCCTGTCTCAGTTTCTATCTTGCGATATCTCATTTCTAGGCGATTTCAATGTTCATAACTCTAGTTGGCTTCAATTTTCATCTACTACAAATCCCGCTGGTCATAGTGCAGAAACATTTGCTATTTCATGTGATCTCACACAAATGATTTCTGAACCCACAAGAATCCCTGATAACCCTAACCATACTCCACTTCTTCTGGATCTATTTCTTACATCAAACCCTCTTGTTTATAAAACTTCCGTTCTTTCGCCTTTAGGTCTTTCCGACCATTGTCTAATAAAAATACTGTACCTAATTCCACTGTTGTTCGCAAAACCGATAGAACCTTGTGGTGTTTTAAGTCAGCTCGATGGAGTGATTTACGGGATTTCTTTGCAACCTTTCCATGGCGTGAATATTGTTTTAAGTCGTCCTCTTCTTCGGACATCGCTCTTTCAGTATCTGAAGTCATCCTCATGGGAATGGAGTTGTACATTCCGAAAAAACAGTACCGTGTAGGTCATTCACGTTCCCAACCCTGGTTCAATAAGGCTTGTTCTGATGCAATATCTTTAAAAATAAATGTTACATTAAATGGAAATCTAATAAATCGGTTGACAGTCATGTAGAATACGTTGGTGCTAGAAATATCTGCAAAGTGTCATCACTAAAACTAAAAAGTTGTTCGAACAACGAAAATGCAATGAACTAGCTACATCTCCTTTAGGCAGTCGTAAATTTTGGTCTTTAGCAAAGCCATTAGTAAAAACTTTCGAACATCTTCATTTCCCCCTGACATCTATTGACGGATCGGTAGTTGCTGATTCTGTAGACAAAGCCAACGTTTTTGTGGATTTGTTTGCATCAAACTCGTGTCTCAATGATTCTGGAAAAGATGTGCCCTAGTCAACTCTTCTTCATACGTTATGAAACCAATTCATTTTCGGTACAAGCTCTTGGAATCGATCATCAGTAGGCTTGATCTCAATAAGGCGACTGGCCCAGACGGTATCCCAGCTATTGTCTTAAAGAAATGTTCCCCGAACTAGTACCAGTCCTATCTAAGCTCTATACGATCTCTATATCTTCTGAATTCCCTTCATCATGGAAGTTAGCAAATGTTCAACCTATTCCCAAAAAAGGTGATAAGACCGATCCTCAAATTACAGACCAATTGCCATCACTTCCATTTTGTCTAAAATCATGGAAAAAGCCATCAATCAGCAACTGCTCACGTTCCTTGAAACTAACAAACTCCTTAGTGACCACCAATATGGGTTTAGGCAAAGTCGTTCAACAGGCGATCTTCTTTCATATGTGACCCAAGTTTGGAACAATACAGTAGAGCAGTCCGGTGAAACAGTTGTAGTCGCTTTAGATATCTCAAAGGCATTTGACCAAGTTTGGCATAAGTGTTTACTTGCCAAACTCACCTCGTTTGGGTTAAATGATACGCTCATCAACTGGGTTTCTAGTTTCCTTGATAAAAGACGAATACGTGTCGTAGTTGAAAAGAAGTTAGCATTAACGCGGGCGTACCACAGGGATCCGTTATAGCGCCTACACTTTTCTGCTGTACATAAACGACCTTATTTCTTCAACAACTAACCCCATCCATTGCTTTGCTGACGATAGCACTCTTCACTGTAGTTCATCTCAGTCTACTCATAGTGATAATCCACCTTCTATGTCAAATCAAGAAATTAAAGCTGAAATGGCAAATTCAATCAACAAAGACATTCAACGTATTCTCGAATGGGGAAGCAATAACCTAGTTAAATTTAATGCTAACAAAACTCAGTGTTGCCTTATGTCCGCCAAAAAGATCGATCATTTCCTGTTGTAAGTATGAATGGCTCAGTTCTTAAGTTTTCAGACTCTATTACTCTGTTGGGTATGACTGTTTCTTCAAATCTCTCATGGGTTGACCATCTTCTGTCAGCTACCAAAACAGCTGCTTGTAAAGTAGGCTTTTTGTACAGATCTAAGCAGTACTTTACCTCTCGACAACTCCTTCTGCTGTATAAGGCCCAAATTCGGCCTCATCTGGAATATAATTTCACCTTTGGGTTAGTTCTACGCTCTCGATATCGTTGATCGTATTCAAAAGAGAGCGATTAGGCTTATAAATGCCCGTCTTAACTTCTCACATACAGTCCCTTGAGCATAGAAGGATGGTTTCAGTTCTTTCTTTGTATTATCGTTATTACAACGGCTATTGTGCTGCTGAATTATATTCTTTGATACCATCTCCGGCTATCTTTGCGAGAAACACTCGGTTCGCTCATTAACATCATCAGTATGCAGTACAAATCTCCACTTGTGGTACCAAACGGGAGCAATTCACATTTTTCTACACGGCTTCTAAACTCTGGAATGATTTCCCTAGTTCCTGTTTTCCTCTCACTTATGATACGAGAAAATTTAAGGTAGCTGTTCATAGGCATCTATTGGCAATTCATTATTCCTCTATCCATCCTCCTAAGTGTTCCTGAGTGCTTTAGCACGATAGGCCTTATTTAGCCTGTTCAGGTCCACAATCATAAAAAAAAACCTAACTAGTCCGGAAAGTTAATTTTCCCGCATTAGCATTTTGTTTGTAGCACGATCACAGGGTCGTGCTACATAAATAAATTAATAAAATTAAAAACAAATAATTTAACATGGTTTGTTCTTCTTATTCTAAATGGATTGGTAGCATTGCCGGTATGATGCATTATTGTTATGGTTACATGTCAACAAAAATTCAAACGTCAGGTCGCCATTTTCCTTAAAATTATTTTTGCTAAATTTGTGAAAAATAGGCGATTCCGAAAAAGTTCCGACGCCACCTGATGTTAAAGAAGCAGCCATTAAGGCAGCATTGAATTCTATTCCTCAAAAAAGTCAAGGGAGGTATATGACCACCTATAAGAAGTTTCTAAATTGGTGTAAGAAGAACAACGTGACAAAGGTTACGAAAAATTGTTTGTTGGCCTTTCTCCAAGAGATAAATCAGTGTGGTCTATTTATTCAATGATAAAAATTGTGTTAACTTGCGACCGTTATATCAGTAGAATTTTAAGTCTGTGTGTCTGTGTGTCTGTGTGTCTGTGTGTCTGTGTATCTGTGTGTCTGTGTGTCTGTGTGTCTGTGTGTCTGTGTGTCTGTGTGTCTGTGTGTGCTGTGTGTATGTGTGTCTGTGTGTCCGTTGTGTCTGTGTCTGTGTCCGTGTGTGTCGTGTCTGTGTCTGTGTGTGTCTGTGTCTGTGTCCTGTTGTCGTGTCTGTGTCGTGTGTCGTGTTGTGTGTCGTGTCGTGTTGTCTGTGTCTGTGGTGTTCGTGTCTGTGTCTGTGCCTGTGTCGTGTTCGTGTCGTGTCTGTGTCCTGTGTGTGTCTTGTGTCTGTGTCTGTGTCTGTGTCTGTGTCTGTCTGTGTGTGTCTGTGTCGTGTGTGTCTGTGTGTGTGTGTCTGTGTGTGTGTCCGGTGTCGTGTCGTGTGTCTGTGTCTGTGTCTGTGTCCGTGTGTCTGTGTCTGTGTGTGTCTGTGTCTGTGTGTGTCTGTGTGTGTGTCTGTGTCTGTGTCGTGTGTCGTGTGTCTGTGTGTCTGTGTGTCGTGTGTCGTGTTGTCTGTGTCTGTGTTGTCGTGTCGTGTGTCTGTGTTGTGTCTGTGTGTCTGTGTCTGTGTGTCTGTGTCGTGTGTCGTGTGTCTGTGTGTCCGTGTGTGTGTGTGTGTCTGTTGTCTGTGTGTCTGTGTTGTGTCTGTGTGTGTCTGTGTGCCTGTGTTGTTGTGTGTCTGTGTGTCTGTGTGTCCTGTGTGTTTGTGTCTGTGTGTCTGTGTGTCTGTGTGTCTGTGTGTCTGTGTGTCTGTGTGTCTGGTGTCTGTGTGTCTGTGTGTCTGTGTCTGTGTGTCTGTGTGTCTGTGTGTCTGTGTGTCTGTGTCCGTGTGTCTGTGTCCTGTGTGTCTGTGTGTCTGTGTGTCTTGTGTCTGTGTGTCTGTGTGTCTGTGTGTCTGTGTGTCTGTGTGTCTGTGTGTCTGTGTGTCGTGTGTCGTGTTCCGTGTGTCTGTGCCCGTGTGTCCGTGTGTCCGTGTGTCGTGTGTCCGTGTGTCTGTGTCTGTGTCTGTGTGTCTGTGTGTCTGTGTGTCTGTGTGTCTGTGTGTCTGTGTGTCTGTATGTCTGTGTGTCTGTGTGTCTGTGTGTCTGTGTGTCTGTGTGTGTGTGTGTCTGTGTGTCTGTGTGCTGTGTGCTGTGTGTCTGTGTGTCTGTGAGTCTTGTGTCTGTGTGTCTGTGTGTCTGTGTGTCTGTGTGTCTGTGTGTCTGTGTGTCTGTGTGTCTGTGTGTCGGTGGATCTGTGTGTCTTTGAACCTGTGTGTCTGTGTGTTTGTGTATTTGTGTGTCTGTGTGCCTGTGTGTCTGTGTCCGTGTGTCTGTGTATCTGTGTGACTGTGTGTCTTTGTGTCTGTGTGTCTGTGTATCTGTGTCTGTGTTTCTGTGTGTCTGTTGTGTGTGTGTGTCTGTGTGTCCGTGTGTCTGTGTCTGTTTGTCTGTGTATCTGTGTGTAAGTGTCTGTGTGTTTGTGTGTCTGTGTGACTGTGTGTCTGTGTGTCTGTGTGTCTATGTGTCTGTGTGTCTGTGTTGTGTGTCTGTGTGTCTGTGTGTCTGTGTGTCTGTGTGTCTGTGTGTCTGTGTGTCGGTGGATCTGTGTGTCTGTGTGTCTTTGAACCTGTGTGTCTGTGTGTTTGTGTATTTGTGTGTCTGTGTGCCTGTGTGTCTGTATGTCCGTGTGTCTGTGTATCTGTGTGACTGTGTGTCTGTGTGTCTGTGTGGCTGTGTATCTGTGTGTCTGTGTTTCTGTGTGTGTGTGTGTGTGTGTGTGTGTGTGTGTGTGTGTCTGTGTGTCCGTGTGTCTGTGTGTCTGTGTATCTGTGTGTCCGTGTGTCTGTGTGTATGTGTCTGTGTGTCTGTGTGTCTGTGTGTCTGTGTGTCTGTGTGTCTGTGTGTGTGTGTCTGTGTGTCGGTGGATCTGTGTGTCTGTGTGTCTTTGAACCTGTGTGTCTGTGTGTTTGTGTATTTGTGTGTCTGTGTGCCTTGTGTCTGCATATCCGTGTGTCTGTGTTCTGTGTGACTGTGTCTGTGTGTCTGTGGCTGTGTATCTGTGTGTCTGTGTTTCTGTGTGTGTGTGTGTGTGTGTGTGTTGTGTGTGTGTGTGTGTGTGTCTTGTGTCCGTGTGTCTGTGTGTCTGTGTTCTGTGTGTCCGGGTGTGTCTGTGTGTATGTGTCTGTGTGTCTGTTCTGTGTGTCTGTGTTCTGTCTGTCCTGTGTGTCTGTGTGTATGTGTCTGTGTGTCTGTGTGTCTGTGTGTCTGTGTGTCTGTGTTTCTGTGTGTCTGTGTGTCTGTGTCTGTGTGTGTGTGTGTCTGTGTGTGTGTGTGTCTGTGTGTGTGTGTCTGTATGTCTGTGTAAGTGTCTGTGTGTCTGTGTGTCTGTATGTCTGTGTGTCTGTGTGTCTGTGTGTCTGTGGTGTGTCTGTGTGTCTGTGTGTCTGTGTCGTGTGTCTGTGTGTCTGTGTGTCTGTGTGTCTGTGTGTCTGTGTGTCTGTGTGTGTGTCTGTGTGTCGGTGGATCTGTGTGTCTGTGTGTCTTTGAACCTGTGTGTCTGTGTGTTTGTGTATTTGTGTGTCTGTGTGTCTGTGTGTCTGTGTCCGTGTGTCTGTGTATCTGTGTGACTGTGTGTCTGTGTGTCTGTGTGTCTGTGTATCTGTGTGTCTGTGTTTCTGTGTGTCTGTGTGTGTGTGTGTGTGTGTGTGTGCTGTCTGTGTGTCCGTGTGTCTGTGTCTGTTTGTCTGTGTGTCTGTGTGTCTGTGTGACTGTGTGTCTGTGTGTCTGTGTGTCTGTGCGTCTGTGTCTCTGTGTGTCTGAGTGTCTGTGTGTCTGTGTGTCTCTGTGCCTGAGTGTCTGTGTGTCAGTATGTATGTGTGTCTGTGTGTCAGTGTGACTGTGTGTCTGTGTGTCTTGTGTCTGTGTCTCTGTGTCTGTGTGTCTGTGTGTCTGTGTGCCTGTGTGTCTGTGTGTCTGTGTGTCTGTGTGTCTGTGTGTCTGTGTGTCTGTGTGTCTTGTGTGTCTGTGTGTCTGTGTGTTGTGTCGTGTGTGGTCTGTGTGTCTGTGTGTCTTGACTGTGTGTCTGTGTGTCTGTGTTTTGTTCTGTGTGTCTGTGTGTCGTGTGTCTGTGTCTGTGTCTGTGTGTCGTGATCTGTGTGCTGGTGCTGTTGTGTGTCTGTGTGTCTGTGTTCTGTGCTGTGTGTGTTGTGTCTGTGTGTCTGTGTGTCGTGTGTCTGTGTGTCTTGTGTCTTGTGTCTGTGTGTCTGTGTGTCTTGTGTGTCTGTGTGTCTGTGTGTCTGTCTGTCGTGTGTCTGTGTATCTGTGTGCGTGTGTCTGTGTCTGTGTGTCTGTGTGTCTGTGTGTCTGTGTGTCTGTGTGTCGTGTGTGTCTGTGTGTCTGTGTGTCTGTGTGTCGTGTGTGTCGTGTCTGTGTCTGTGTGTCTGTGTGTGTCTGTGTTTCTGTGTGTCTGTGTGTCTGTGTGTCGTGTGTGTCTGTGTGTCTGTGTGTCTGTGTGTCTGTGTGTCTGTGTGTCGTGTGTGTCTGGTGTTGTGTGTCTGTGTGTCTGTGTGTCTGTGTGTCTTGTGTCTGTGTGTCTGTGTGTCTGTGTGTCTGTGTGTCTGTGTGTCTGTGTGTGTCTGTGTGTCTGTGTGTCTGTGTGTCTTGTGTGTCTGTGTGTCTGTGTGTCTGTGTGTCTGTGTGTCTGTGTGTCTGTGTGTCTGTGTGTCTGTGTGTCTGTGTCTGTGTGTCTGTGTGTCTGTGTGTCTGTGTGTCTGTGTGTCTGTGTGTCTGTGTCTGTGTGTCTGTGTGTCTGTGTCTGGTGTCTGTGTGTCTGTGTGTCGTGTTGTGTGTCTGTGTGTCTTGACTGTGTTCTGTGTCTGTTTTCTGTGTCTGTGTGTCTGTGTGTCTGTGTCTGTCTGTGTGTCTGTGTGCTGTGTGTCTGTGTGTCTGTGTCTGTGTGTCTGTGTGTGTTGTGTGTGTCTGTGTGTCTGTGTGTCTGTGTGTCTGTGTGTCGTGTGTCTGTGTGTCTGTGTGTCTTTGACTGTGTGTCTGTGT
>JARFJB010000827.1:1587500-1600000 GCA_036346205.1 Vesta saturnalis
TGTGTATCTGTGTGTCTGTGTGTCTGTGTGTGTGTGTGTGTGTGTGTGTGTGTCTGTGTGTCTGTGTGTCTGTGTGTCTGTGTTCTGTGTGTCCTGTGTGTCTGTGTGTGTGTGTCTGTGTGTCTGTGTGTGTCTGTGTCTGTGTCTGTGTGTCCTGTGTGTCTGTGTGTTGTGTCTGTGTGTCTGTGTGTCTGTGTGTCTGTGTGTCTGTGTGTCTGTGTGTCTGTGTGTCTGTGTGTCTGTGTTGTGTCTGTGTGTCTGTGTGTCTGTGTGTCTGTGTCTGTGTGTCTGTGTGTCTGTGTGTCTGTGTGTCTTGTGTGTCTGTGTGTCTGTGTGTTTGTGTCTGTGTGTCTTGTGTCTGTGTGTCTTGTGTCCTGTGTGTTCTGTGTGTCTGTGTGTCTTGTGTGTCTGTGTGTCTGTGTGTTGTGTGTCTGTGTGTCTGTGTGTCTGTGTGTCTGTGTGTCTGTGTGTGTGTCTGTGTGTCGTGTGTCTGTGTGTCTGTGTGTGTTTGTGTGTCTGTGTGTGTGTATTTCGTGTGTCTGTGTGTGTGTCTGTGCTGTGCTGTGTGTCTGTGTTGTTTGTGTCTGTGTGTCTGTGTCTGTGTGTCTGTGTGTTGTGTGTGTCTGTGTGTCTGTGTGTCTGTGTGTCTGTGTGTCTGTGTGTCTTGTGTCTGTGTGTCTGTGTGTCTGTGTGTCTGTGTGTGTCTGTGTGCTGTGTGTCTGTTCTGTGTCTGTGCTGTGTGTTGTGTGTCTGTGTGTCTGTGTGTCTGTGTGTCTGTGTGTCTGTGTGTCTGTGTGTCTGTGTGTCTGTGTGTCTGTGTGTCTGTGTGTCTGTGTGTCTAGTGTCTGTGTGTCTTGTGTCTGTGTGTCTGTGTGTCTGTGTGTCTGTGTGTCTGTGTGCTGTGTGTCTGTGTGTCTGTTGTCTGTGTGTGTGTCTGTGTGTCTGTTGTTGTTGTGTGTCTGTGTGTCTGTGTGTCTGTGTGTCCGTGTTGTGTGTCTTGTGTGTGTTGTGTCTGTGGTCTGTGTGTCTGTTGTGTCTGTGTGTCGTGGTGTGTCTGTGTGTCTGTGTGTCTGTGTGTCTGTGGTCTGTGTGTCTGTGTGTTGTGTGTCTTGTGTCTGTATGTCCGTGTGTCTATGTGTCTGTGTGTCTGTGTGCCTGTGCCTGTGTGTCTGTGTGTTTATGTGTCTGTGTGCTGTGTGTCTGTTGTCTGTACATCTGTGTGTCTGTGTGTCTGTGTGTCTGTGTGTCTGTGTGTCTGTGTGTCTGTGTGTCTGTGTGTCTGTGTGTCTGTGTGTCTGTGTGTTCTGTGTGTCTGTGTGTCTGTGTGTCTGTGTGTCTGTGTGTCTGTGTGTCTGTGTGTATGTGTGTCTGTGTTTCTGTGTGTCTGTGTGACTGTGGGTCTGTGTGTCTGTGTCTGTGTCGTGCCTGTGTCAGCGTGTTTGTGTCTGTGTGTCTGTGTGTCTGTGTGTCTGTGTGTCTGTGTGTCGTGATTGTGTGTCTGTGTGTCTGTATGTCCTGTGTGTCTATGTGTCTGTGTGTCTGTGTCTGTGTGTGTGTGTCTGTGTGTCTGTGTGTCTGTGTGTTTTGTGTCTGTGTGCCTGTGTGCCTTTGTGTCTGTGTGTTTATGTGTCTGTGTGTCTGAGTGTCTGTGTGTCTGTGTGTCTGGGTGTCTGTGTGTCTGTGTGTCTGTATGTCTGTGTGTCTGTATGTCTGTGTGTGTGTGTCTGTGTGTCTGTGTGTTTGTGTTCGTGTTTCCGTGTGTCCGTGTGTCCGTGGTGTGTGCGTGTCTGTGTGTCTGTGTGTCTGTGTGTCTGTGAGTCTGTGTGTCTGTGTGTTTGTGTGTCTGTGTGTCTGTATGTCCGTGTGTCTATGTGTCTGTGTGTCTGTGTGCCTGTGTGCCTGTGTGTCTGTGTGTTTATGTGTCTGTGTGTCTGTGTGTCTGTATGTCTGTACATCTGTGTGTCTGTGTGTCTGTGTTTCTGTGTGTCTGTGTGTCTGTGTGTCTGTGTGTCTGTGTGTCTGTGTGTCTGTGTGTCTGTGTGTCTGTGTTTATGTGTGTCTGTGTGACTGTGGGTCTGTGTGTCTGTGTCTGAGTGTCTGTGTGTCTGTGTCAGGGTGTTTGTGTCTGTGTGTCTGTGTGTCTGTGAGTCTGTGTGTCTGTGTGATTGTGTGTGTGTGTCTGTATGTCCGTGTGTCTATGTGTCTGTGTGTCTGTGTGTCTGTGTGTCAGTGTGTCTGTGTGTCTGTGTGTTTTTGTGTCTGTGTGCCTGTGTGCCTGTGTGTCTGTGTGTTTATGTGTCTGTGTGTCTGTGTGTCTGTGTGTCAGTGTGTCTGTGTGTCTGCGTGTCTGTGTGTCTGTGTGTCTGTGAGTCTGTGTGTCTGTGTGTTTGTGTGTCTGTGTCTGTATGTCCGTGTGTCTATGTGTCTGTGTGTCTGTGTGCCTGTGTGCCTGTGTGTCTGTGTGTTTATGTGTCTGTGTGTCTGTGTGTCTGTATGTCTGTACATCTGTGTGTCTGTGTGTCTGTGTGTCTGTGTGTCTGTGTGTCTGTGTGTCTGTGTGTCTGTGTGTCTGTGTGTCTGTGTGTCTGTGTCTGTGTGTCTGTTTTTATGTGTGTCTGTGTGACTGTGGGGCTGTGTGTCTGTGTCTGAGTGTCTGTGTGCCTGTGTCAGGGTGTTTGTGTCTGTGTGTCTGTGTGTCTGTGTGTCTGTGGGTCTGTGTGTCTGTGTGATTGTGTGTCTGTGTGTCTGTATGTCCGTGTGTCTATGTGTCTGTGTGTCTGTGTGTCTGTGTGTCAGTGTGTCTGTGTGTCTGTGTGTCTGTGTGTTTTTGTGTCTGTGTGCCTGTGTGCCTGTGTGTCTGTGTGTTTATGTGTCTGTGTGTCTGTGTGTCTGTATGTCTGTACATCTGTGTCTGTGTGTCTGTGTGTCTGTGTGTCTGTGTGTCTGTGTGTATGTGTGTCTGTGTGACTGTGGGTCTGTGTGTCTGTGTGTCTGTGTGTCTGTGTGTCTGTGTTTCTGTGTGTCTGTGTGCTTGGGTGTCTGTGTGTCTGTGTGTCTGTGTGTCTGTGTGTCTGTGTGTCTGTGTGTCTGTGTGTCTGTGTGTGTGTGTGTGTGTGTGTGTGTGTGTGTGTGTGTGTGTGTGTGTGTGTGTGTGTGTGTCTTTGTGTATGTGAAGCTGTTCAGATATGTAATCATACCAATAATTTCAATAGGCGAGAGGAATCTCTCCGATTAAATATATTTTAGCATCTCACAGTTAACAAAAGGCACAATGATACATTTTGTAAACAAACATAAACACACATAATACATCCAAGTATGACACAAAATTGAAAAACACCAATGCGTTTCACTGGATGCGCTATCATCATCAGCGGTCGATTAGGGCGAACTAAGGGAAACTGGTTATCTGGTGAAGGTGAAAGTGAAAGTCATGAAAGTTTAATGAGTTCTGAGTAGCCTGAAGGTCCATGGTATTCATTATTCATTAAAATTTGTTTTTTGCAGATCTCTAAACCATTACCATTTACATTTCGAGGTTTTAAGAAATGGCAAGTTATTTCTCCAACGTGATTTCTGAATTAGGTAGGTTGAATTTCACGCTATCGAATTCAATTACATTTCCCTTTCGCTTAGTGCGTGATTTTATCAAATCTTATTTATTAGTGTAATGGGATATGGCGTTATGCATTTTTTCTATTAATACGTTGCGACCGATATACCTTGAATTCACGTGGACTAGGTATACCATGTTTTTGATCTCTAAACACTACTCATTCTGCTCGTTTTTAGCAACTTACAAAATTATACCTAAACGAATTACTTATAATTGGTAAAGCGATTTCGAAAACCAATATCTCCGTATTTCTCTATACTCATGAGAATGCTAATCAGTAATTTTTATTTCTACTTTCTCTTATCAGAATACCTATAAGCAATTTATACTATTTTCTTTATGTACAACCTGATTAATTCAGGATATGATTTAGAAAACGACGGAGTTAATTTAATTACTTTCAATAATTTCTTTTAGACCATCTTGAAGGCACCACATATTTAACCTTGGTGGGGTTATATTCTACCCACATATTTACTATCGTGTCGGCATGGTCTAATTACATGTTAACCATCGTTTGGGTATATGCAAACTACCTGTTTCTCGACTGCCTATTTACTCCTTTGTGAAGCCAATATTCGTCGCTATATGTCCTTTACAACTGTGGAAGCTATTTCAAGCTAAGTGTTAAAATTTCTTTAATTTTATATTCTTGAGAGCTGCATTGCAAAGAACTCAATTCGTACAATCATAAAGTGCCGTGCAAGTACATTAATATTAATGATTAGATGCTTTTGTTTTGCACGATATAGTTGCGTTACATTCACAGTTGCCTTGTGTTCCTCATTTTAGATTTTAATTACATTTTTTTTATCATAAATCAAAAAGAAAACGTGGTCTTTATAACCTCTTGTGAGGTAACAAAGTGATCACTGTCTTGCCAAAAAAAATGTATCGGGTTGATTAAGAAAAAATATTAGAATAAGTTTATTTCAGCGCAACTCTGTGTAAATTTTATAATAGTTCATATCGGTAAGGTGTGTGACCTACCATGATGTATTAAACCGGATATGTTATATATTTAATTTAGTTTTTTTTTTCAAAGTACTTCATAAGTTTGTTTCTATTCGATAATAACTTAGCTAGAAACAAGGCCATATTTACTTTAACCTTATTCATTTCTCAACTGGGTGTCGAAATTTGATTTAATGTTTCTTTTACCGTTAACGGTCATAAATTTCTTGTTTATTTCTATTGTAACTTGATACATATAACTATTAAATTGACTTTCATTGTCTTTTGTTGGCTATTGTGTGTTCTACTTGTTATTATACGTATGTAATTCTTGTTGCGTACAAAAACTTCTTAACGTGTTATGATTTGCCTTTCCTGTTTCGAGCTTTGCTGAAAGGGCTCCTTTTTTGTGTGCTTTTTTAAAACTCGTGGCGTCCAATTGCTTTCTTCTACACACACACACACACACACACACACACACACACACACACACACACACACACACACACACACACACACACACACACACACACACACACAACAATATATATATATATATATATATATATATATATATATATATATATATATATATATGAGTCAAAGTGCGATATCTCACGCTTATAGTATTTAGGATTGCTATAGCATTGAACTTCAACAAAAAAATATGGTTCCTTTTAACGAATGTTGAAACTCATATCGTAATGTAAACTAAAAGCACAAATACTAAAACACCTAAAGATTTTGCAATAACACAAAAATAGAGAACAAATGAAGTCGCATATTCCATCCCACAGTACCGCGGGGTATATAAAACAATTATAAATACGTATTTGTGACAGTAGTATAAAAATTTAAAACATGCCGGGCGTGATTCAAAAAACAAAAAATGTACAGCTTAAGATCGAAGTAAGCGATCAGTTCTATTTAATGTTATGTAACTGCTATAAACCCCCTTTCTATAACAATACACAAACATAACCTTTGTCATAAGAATTTGTCTTATTAGCTGTAATGATAAAAATAAGTAACTAGACTAAATCCGTAAAAAATAAATAAATAAATAACTAAACAAATAAATGAATAATTAAACAAATAAATAATAAATTAAATAAACAAATAACTAACTCTGACTCGGAAATCTAAATTAAAAATAATTAAATCATTTGGTTGCAAATAAATAAAGTCTGGTAAGTAGCACGAAAACCAAGAATCGCGTAGGGAACAATCTAATTGAAACATAATGTGATTGAAAATTATGTACGTAAAAGATATATATACTACACATATATATATATATATATATATATATATATATATATATATATATATATATATATATATATATATATATATATATATATATATATATATATTATTAACCTTTCTACTTCCTTACGTGTCGGGGCAGTAGACAAATAACTGTCCAGTAGTAGGACGATACCGTTAGTAGGGAATGCTACATCGTCCGAGGCACGATATGGCTAGTAACCGATCTGTCGGCTATGGTATTGCTCAAGTGAACAGTACAATCGCCTCGGATAGATTTGGCTACAAGAGACGGTCAAGGTCGAGACAGACAGGCCCCGTTTCCGACTACTGTGCGAGGAATGAATGGCGAGTCGGTACGTGGAATGTTAGAGGTATGCATGGTAAAGAATTTGGAATTGCGAATGTAATGTACGAAAGGCAGCTTGATATTCTGTGTGTATCGGAGACAAAGCGCAAAGTATATGATGCTGTGGAAATGGAGAATGGTAGCCTAGCACTATGATCAGGAGTTGAGACTGAAGTGTATGACGTAAAAGAAGTTGGGGTGATCATAAGTGAAAGAGCGAAAATATATGTTAAACAGTACGAATTGGTATCTCCCCAGGTAATGTGGGTTAGGATGAAAGTGGAGTTTCGAAGAATTTTCTTATTGCATGCTATGCACAGGTGAATGGAGAAAGGGACCAAGAGTGTGAGAACTTCTGGAATGATGTAGAGAACGTGTTGAATGTATGTAAGCCAAACGAAACAGTGATGATATTGGGAGATATGAACGGAGGGTGGGTGTTCAGAGAGAACATGCTGAGCGCGTTCTAGGAAAGTTTGGAGATCAAAGAGTCAATGATAATGGTGAACGCCTGGTGAACATCGGTGGGGAGAAAAGACTGTTTGTATCTAATACAAGGTTTAAACATAAAAATGTGCATATGTATACGGCAAAGAGGCGAATCTAAACGTATCATTGACTTGATAGTGTATGATGAACGACTTAAAAACCTTGTGTGAGACACAAAAGTAATGCGTGGATCAGAGTGTGGATCGCACCACTCTTTGGTTGTATCGAGAGTGTGTCTAGGGCAAAAGTGGGTCTGGAGATGGAAAGCAAACGTAGTGCGAACCTCCAGAATTAGGGTAAACAAACTAGTAGATAATGGTGCCAGAATGAAATACGCAGATGCTGTGAGTAAAGAGTTGAATGTGAATGAAACAGCGTGGAACGAACAAATAAAAGACACTGACGTTGACAGTACATACATAAGCTTGAAAAACTGTGTTATCAATTGTGCCGTGAAGTTATGTGGAAGAGCGACCATAGGTAGACAGAAAAATGTGTTTGGTGGAATGAATCGGTAACAACGGCAGCATGTAAGAAAAAAAATTCGTACATGGCAATGATTGCTGCAAAAAAATGAGACTGAGAAAAAGCAATTGTATGAAGTGTACAGATTAAGAAACAAAGAAGTGAAGGAGGCAGTGAGAATAAGTAAAGAGCAAGTGATGGCTGTGAAGGGAGAGATAATGCAGATTTCGAGAGAAACAAAAAACTCTTCTGTAATGGGTCAAAGATACAAAACGTGGCCCAAAAAAACAGAACGCTGCAGGAGTGATGAATACGAGCAACGAAATAGTATGGCACGATTGTGAAGTAAGGAAGTGCTGGCAATAATATTTCGGAAATCTGTACAGTAGTGAGGAAATTAAGACTGAACGGTTAAATAAGGAGAATGTAGAAGGAATGCCGAATGAAACTGAGAAGTATATTGTGGTAAATGAGGTAGAGAAAACGGTAGGGAGGTTGAAAAACGGTGAAGGAGCCGGCATAGATGAAATCACTGGTAAAATGCTGAAGTGCGGAGGTGCAAAGCTTATACCAAGATTGTATTAATTATGCCTTAAGGGTGGAAAAGTGCCGAGGGGTTAGAAGAGCGCGATCATTGTATCACTGTATAAGGGTAAGGGGAACAAGAGTGATTGCAAGAACTACACAGGAATAAGTTCGCTCAGTGTACCTGGTAAAGTATTTGGAAGGATACTGATTGATACAATGCGAGAAACTACACAAACTAAGATTTGGGATGTGCATGGCTTCATGCCAGGGAAAGGATGTGTTGTTCAGCAGGTGATCGAAAAGTGTTTAAGTGTAAAAAGGAAGCTGTACTGTGCGTGTGTAGATCTGGAAAAAGCATACGACGGAGTGAATAGGGAGAAGCTGTGGGAAATATTAAATGAATATGGTGTAAATAAAGGTCTAATACACGGAATAAGGGCAGTATACAACGGTAGACGGGCATGTGTTAGGGTGAGAGGAGGTGTGAGTGAATACTTTAATATTGGACAAGGAGTGCGATGGCTGTATGATGTCACCGTGGTTGTTCAATGTATGCATGGATAGATGTCTTAGACAAGCATGTACCGATACAAATGGTTTAATGGTTGGTGACGTAAATGTACGAGTTCTGGTGTATGCAAATGACATAGTCTTATTAAGTGACAATGCGGATGAGCTACTAACTGCTCTGATGAAGTTTGATACAGTCTGTGAGAGTATGGATCTAAAGGTAAACGTGAACAAAACAAAAAGATTGTGGTGTTCAATCGGGAAGGTGGAAAGGAGAGTAGAGTATTTACTCAGCAAGATGAAATTGTGGAACAATTGGGATTGCTGAGGATTGCTGAGAAGCCCATGTGGTAAAACGAGAAGGGATAAGATAAAGAATCAGTGTACAATGACGGAGTTTGGCGAGGAAGAACAGATGATGGATAGGTACAAAAGTAGTACATTACGTTGGTTCTGTCACATTGAGAGAATGAACAACGCAAGATTAACGAATCAAATGTATGTGGGTGAGGTTAGACGTAAGGTCGGGCCAGGTAAGCCGCGTAAAACTTGGCTGGAATGTAGTAGAATGTATGATAAAAGACACAAAGATAAGGAGTTCTAAATATAAAAGGACATGTTACTTTTGTCGTATCCTGAAGTATTTACGTAATGAGTTGATTACTTTTAACTTTTTATATTAAAATTTAAATGGCTTTGTTGTATACTTACTAAAATTATATATATTTTATCACTCGTCTCTCATCATTACGTGATAAGCTATTGAATTTGTTGGAATGTTTTTAGAATATTGTTATTGTTTATTGAAGAATTCTACGATACCTATAAATTAGATTTTTCCTTTTATAGCAGTAACTTTTTATTTCCTTTATAGTAATTAAGGTATCAAGGGTGTTACGGGTATAATAATGCCCCGAGGTCAACAGTATACTTCCGGAGGGCCTCTGGCCCGAGCGATGCACGTTGACCGACGGCATTATTCCTGTAACACCCGTGGTGCCTTATATATTTAATGCCCTTTTAGTGTGTTATTCAATTACAAAAAGATATTGAATTTTATTTTTGACATTAATTGTCATGCGTATTTTTAGTAACAGACAAAGTGGGTTTGACTTTTATTTTAGCAAAAAATATAATCAAGTTTGTTCAGTCACCTTGGTTTCGTCACAATGCATTCAGTTTTTCATAATACCCTAGGGCATTATATCGCACCATGGTTTAGTAACTATGCATTCTGTTTTTCATAATACTCTAGGGCATTATATAGCTTCTAGCGTAGTTTAAAAATAGTGCATTGTTGGAAAATAACACACTATAAGGACATTAATATTATTTAAGTTTTGTATTACACATGTGTGAATATCATTGCTTTTATTTCTGTATTGAATTTTGTATTTATGGTTATAGCACGAGGGCAGTTTCATAAGTTAGTGACTTTCTGAGTAAAAGACATTTTTTCGGCAAATAGGTATTTTATTTCTCGTAGTCTCCTTTTAACTTTACACATTTAGCCCAGGTTTTTCCAATTTTTTTATTCCTTCCAAATCTTTTATCGTACAGGTTTGGAAACAGGAAATAGTCGCAGGGGGCTGAATCTGGCAAATATGCTGGATGGGGTAGCGATTCCAGCCCAATTTATGGATTTGTGCTATGGTGTCTATACACGCGCGCGCGTGTATTGGCTTGATGAAACAGCACTTTTTTCTTCGCCAAATGCGATATTTTCTGCTTCAAATCAATATCGAATCTGTCCAAAAGCCATAATAATATTCGCCGGTGATCGTTTTACTCTTTTCAAGGTAGTCGATGTGAATGACACTGCGTGCATCCCAAAAAACTGTAGCCATGACCTTGTTGGCCGACAGACCCACCTTGGTCTTCTTTGGTGCACGTTCACCTACAGAAACCCACTGTCTTGATTGTTCCTTGGTCTCTGGTGTGTTGTGATCGATCCATGTTTCGTCCATGGTACCGAAACGGCGCAAAAACTTATTCGGATTGCGCCTACACATGGCCAAACACTGCTTTGAAGTGGTCACACGGTTGCTCTTGTGGTCGAGTGTGAGCAATCGCGGAGAGCCTTTTCATGTCCAGATATTCATCTAAAATGTGATGTACCCGTTCAGTTGAGGTGCTCATCCTCACTCACTTTCATTATCCGATCGTCCAATATCATTCCATGGATTTTATCGACGATTTGTGGCGTGACGACCTCTTTTGGGCGACCTGAATGTTCGGCGTCACTTGTGCTGGCACGACCACAACGGAACTCAGTAAACCACTTCTTAACCATTGAAATTGATGGTGCAGAGTTCCCACAGTATTTATCAAGCCTTTCCTTGGTTTCGGTGGTAGATTTTTACGCAAAAAATAGTGCTTAACAACACACGAAATTAATTTTTTTTCCATTTTCGTTAAAATTCACTAGGTTGTCTTCTTTCAATGGCTGTCAAACACAAACTAATGACGTAGCTTACTAAAAACTTGACAGTAGCCTATTAATAGATGGCATAACAATAGCAGCGTTGCATTTAAAATTACTCCGCGGGAAATTCAATAATAAGTGCTTATGTATAATGCGTTGTTCATTGCTATGACAAGATATAACATCAACCCAGATGCGACTGTCGTATTATGGGACACGTTCCAGTGGTAGACTCTGCTCTCCTTCTGACTAGCCTAGGGTTACCTTATCCACCCTTATCTTCGTCTATAGTGTTTCGCTACGTGTACATTTTCTTCCGATTACTATATATTGTTACGATATAACCTATTTTTATATTTGTTCTGCCATTTCATTTTCATAACTTTACGTTAGTATTAAAAACAACTGTTCTTTTTATATCAAAACTTGACGTTGTTGTTTAAGATGCCATATTATTTACGAAGTAAAGAGAAACAACGGATTACTACTTTAACGCAACATTTTATTATGTGATAATTGTGTACGGGTGCAATAAGTATAGGATCTAAATATGAAGTGAATTAATGTAAAATATAACAACACCGGTTGCATTATTATTTATCCATTCGGGCAAAATTACATATAAAATAACTCTTTTTAACGGTATTTTCTATATTCTAACCACCAATTCCTTTGAACATGCTACATGTGGATGTTTCACTGACGTTTAATTTATACATCGTATGTCGGAGACTTCTTTGTGGATACTGCAAAACCTGGTCATGAACCCGTTCTTCATTCTCGCTGACAAACGAGCCAAACATAATAAAAAAACATCGCCCAAGCCATTCCATGACCCTTCATATTTCGGTACTGTTTATTTTAGCGAATACGGTAGTTAAAAGATGTTCATTACTTACCTCAAGAAAATGCAAGTCTTTCTTCAGTTGCGGTCGGCTTTTGGGAATTACATCCATTTCAGCCAATGACTTGTCGAATCATCTCTTGTACTTCAGAAAACTGGTTTTAATTCATGCAGAAGTAATTGATAAAATCAGCATTACTTATTTTATTTGTAATTTTAAATTATACACTACTTTTTCTCTCATAGAGAGCATCATCTGATTCTGAATCAGAACTTAAATTTGGTAATAACAATTGTTCCTGTATTGAGCACTTTCCGATGCGGTTGGCGATTAGTTTAGTAAACTGCATCTCAACATGCGGATCACCACCCAGCACGTGTGGCACGTGGGCGTCGTGTCTCTCGTGTCACGTCACCACACACGCGTTATACGATTCTCAATTTTTACCTTGCCTTAACAATAAAAAGAAATAACACGAACTTTTCCTTCACCTTTACCAAGGCTTAGGACTTGCAGCTCAAATTGCTGGCGTGTTTAAAAAGTCGGAAATTAATTCCTTTGTCATTTTTTATTTACTTGTGTTTTATACAACAATAAATATTGTTATTAAAACTATTGTTAGTTGTGATGTCATTAATGTAGCGATTGTATCAGCATACTATTAGTAAGCTACCTTCATTTATTACTCACACACAATAATTATGTTTCCTTGCAAGAATAAACATTGATATTTTTAAATATTAACTCTATCTGCAGAATATCCGAAATCATTAAGATATTAGAGGTATGTAATATGAAATTTGTAAGAGAGCATTCAACCACCACAAAAAGTAAACTGTGATCTAAATATTAGAATGAAAAACTGTACGACGCTGATAAGCTGATGTTTTTAAAGGAAATCCTTCCAATTTAAATTAATAATAATAAGGGTTTTTAAGTACGCACGTATTATTTCAACGCAATGAAAAGTATTATTAAAGCTTCCTTCTTTGCATATTATGTCATTTTATTTAAAGCAACGTCGGAATTTTTTCGGCGGGAAATGACCGT
>JARFJB010000827.1:1605000-1617500 GCA_036346205.1 Vesta saturnalis
TAGGTGGAATCACTTTTATTACAGAGAACTTTCATTTGTCGTAGAAATACACCACTATATAGCGACACAAACAGATTTAAATTTTACGCAAAATATTCCGCTAGGTGGCTGTATCTCTATTACAGGAAACATTCATTTGTCCTATAAATATACCACTAGATGGCGTTACAAGCAAACAAATTCAAATCTCGCGCCAAGAGGGCCACGACAAGGGGGCGAACCCCCGAGAACAAGCTCCTATACGTGTCTTACAGGTTAGCATTAGGGCCCCATATTAGAATACTATTTACCGTTAAGGGTGCCATAAGAGTGGCGAAGACTAACACAACTTCCTACCTTACTGCCTTCCCAGTTAGCATTTTAGCCTTATTAGAATATAAATTCAAATTTCCCGCTGAACAGGTTTGGTTCTGACCTTGGACAAGTCAAGGTCAGAATGGGGCCAACTGCAATCCAGGCCCCAAGGTCAAACTGAAGGTTAAACCATGACCACCACGTGACCGTCAAGGTCAAATCCTACCTTAATCCTAAGGTCTAATTACGTCATCGGAAATGCCGAAGGTTAAATTACATCCCCCACGTGGGCGTCAAAGTCAAATTACGTCATAAAAAATGAAAGTTGAAGTGTCTCTATTTTACTGGCAATTTTTGTGTTAAAGTATAAAAAAATTGTTGAAGGACATGTAAAACAAGGAATCAAAGATTGTACATAGCGTTTTATTATGTAATTGTATAAATCCGCTAGTACTACTTTTTGGTATGTATGTATGCACATACACGTGGACGTTGAGCAGAGACACTCCAGATTTTTTATAATTGTTATTATTAACTGAAACTTTTCAATTTACAGACGGTAGCAATGGTTCATTGGTGCATTATCAATAGATTTAATAATGAGACTGAATCTGTGCAATATGTTGAACATAGTCATTTAAGCACAAACGAACATAACCATATTTATTTCGCCACTATATTAAAAGGGGCAATAATAATCGGTTCAATGTTAGGTAATTTTGCCCACTATATTTTGTAATCAATAAATATTTATTTATATTAGGTAGTGTATTTGGAATGAGTGCAGATAAGTATGGACGAAAAATTTGCTTATTAACCGCGACATTCGGACGAATCATTTCCGGAACTGTATTTATTTTTTGCAAGGATTGTATATGGTTGGCTATTTTGCAATCAATTATGTCATTTAGCAATGTAGTTATGGCTAACACAGTAATTGTTTTTTGTGTTGAAATATTTGGTGGAACCTGGAGAACTTTTTTACCGACGTTAATTACTATTTCCTACGGTATTGGATTGCTATTAATGAGTGGAGTTTTGTCGCTCGTAAAAGAATTCAATACAACACGAATAATTTTACATATAACTGGTTCACTGAGCACCATAGCATTAGTGTGAGTATTCGTTTTACTATAGGTTGTATAATGTTGGACGTTCACTGCAGGAATTCATTAGAGTCTCCTAGATGGTTGCTGGCTGTAAACAAGAAAACTCAAGCTATTCATACTTTAGAAAAAGTGGCAGATCAAAATGCAAAAAATAAAAGTATTGTTTGGGAGACTATTCAAAACAGCGGTCAATTGAATAATTATGGTACCTTGGACTACACGGATTTAGTAAAAACAATTAAGCTGACAAAAAATGTAATAGTTGCGTCTGTGATTGGGTGAGTTTTCTTTATAAGTAAGTTATAATCTAGGTTACTGTGTTTTAGATTAATTCATGGAATATCATTGAGTACATTATTACAAAACTGGAAACTAGATGCCATTTATGATACATTTTTAAGGGGAATGTTACTTACAATATCTGCAATTTGTGCAACTATAATTTCTGAGTGGGATCGAAGAAAAGCCATCATAATACAATTTAGTATTCGATCACTGGTATTATTTAAAACTTTTTTGATGATCCCGCGTACTCAAAACTACCTTGATGGTTGCTTATCAGTTTTGTCTGCAACGGGGTAAACACGTATTAAAAACTAAAATCAAGATAATAAAGTCATACCTTTCAGATATTGTTATCTCTGATACAACCTCAAATTGCTGAACTATTTCCTACTGGTTTAAGATGCTCAGGTTATAGTTTTTACTCTTTTTTTGGAATTGCAGGGACAGCAATTTTTCCGATATTGTTTACCTTTACCGGCAATTGGATATATGTATCGCTAATAATACTGTGTATTCAAACTTTATTGGAGATAATGGTTGTCTTACTGTGGATACCAAACACTAAAATTAAATTCCTGGACGAGACCGTCGACGATGTCGAAAATGACTGATAAACATGTTTTTAAGATTCATTTAAACAAATACCCAAGTTCAAAACAAAATTTAAATGCATCAGTATTATTTATTTTTATAATATTATTAAACATACATGTTACTTATTTTGTCTGCTATTCGTTTAAGACGTCAAAGCAAAACCATGAACTGCTGTATACGGTATAAACTGGCAGTAAAACGGGATAACAGGTAACATTGGATTTTGCTCGACTGCTCAGTGGTCGGGGTGAGTTCGGTGTACTAAATTTTATGCTCAATACGGAAGCTTACCATAAATAGGTCAAAATAGGGTGCAACAACCCATTTTGAGTTGTATTAAAATATTCCGTAATTTGTTCTTCGTTCATTTAGTTGTAAATATAAGAAAAAAGTTTTTAATTAATGATTTACAGGAATGTGGTAGGCAACTTAATTTGCATTTTGGTGTAACTTAAGTGCATATCTTCTTAAAGGTTTCTTTAAATTATTTTTTCTGTTCATATCGTTGACTTAATTCTTTGCGCAAATATTTTCGCGCAACGTGTCACATCATCTGACATCCTAAAGCATCCATTTTTTTTTACTTCTTGTGGTACGCCGTTAGATGCAGGAAGCTTTTTTTGGGTTTCTCCCTAAATTTTGTGAAAAGTGCCATTGATTTGATGGTAAGATAATTTAACTCGTAATACTAAAAATTAAAACATTTGCTGTTTTCGGGCACTTTCTTTTTTACTTTTACACTTTTAATTTTACCGCTTTTGATTGCACAATTAATTTTACTGTTACGTACGCTTTCATGTTATGAAGGCGTTTTGCTTTTAATGCAGATCTGAATGTGGATTCCATTATTTATTTTGAACTTTCGACAGAATACAATAAGCATTGGTTTATTCAATTTCAAAAAGAAAATTAAAAGAAGGAAAATTCCATTTTGGTGGTTTACAACGTAAAGCATTATTTCAAGATATTGCGCAATATTGGTGCAAAGATGACATCACCTTTGGTTTACATTTTCGTAATCGTTTAGATACCACAGGTTATTAAAAAGTTTCTGTACAAAAATTTTACGAACAGATATTTATATTTAATGATTTTTTAGTAATTTAAGGCTATTTTTAAGATATATTTTATATAACCCTAATTTAACTGTTAATAAACAAAGCCTGTATAATTTTTTATTTTTACATTTTGATAAAATTTCAAGTCAAGTGTCAAAGGCAATATTTTTGGTGAATGGTTTGTATCTCCAGTTAGTTTAACGATTTGTTTAAGAGAACATTTAACACCCATTAATTTATTATTTTTTACCTCTTCAACCACCATATTATAAGGGGTTGAAATTGACATAAAACCGGAAAGGGCACCAGAGTATTTGAAATGACAATATGAGTTGAAATGCCTAACTACGCCAGTGCACAGCTCGCATAAATACTCAAATACGCAATTACTGGTGGTGCTGGAGCCAGCAATCTTTGCTAACCTGAAAGGCTACAAATTATATCGAACGCTTCTCTAAAATAATTCCGTGCCGCAAAAAAAATCAATCACTAATCTGATAAAAAGAAACAATAATTCTGTTGTTACGTTACTTTCCTCAATAATTCTGATTTTCAATGACCTTTCACTTAAAAAAACTCACTTTAATTCGCTTTACAACCACTTGAAATTAAATTCCTCGCCCGCAATAAAATACGCTCAAATTCAAAAAGTGAGGCATAAACTCGTCAACCTTTAAAAGTTATAATTCAATAATCAATAGTTAAACTTTCGAACGTAATTACTTTACTTCAAATAAACACAAAAATATTGACGTTAATTTCAATAACTCAATCTTATAAAAAAACAAACACTTAAAATGTGCGTAAATGAGGTGTTGTGTAATAAATGGGTTTGCACTTTAAAAAAAACACAAGTACATTAATGTAAAGAAATGTAATATAAATAAATGAAAAAGTAAATAAAACCATCCAGATGTCACCATAATTATTACATTAATTGCTTTCTATGCAAGTTTAATCACCTAGTTTATCTAAAAAGCGGTGATACTATCTAGTTTCAGTGTTGCCCTTTACTAAAATTTATTGTAAATGTGATTCCTATGCCAAAATAACAAATGGTTTTAACAAATAATTGGGTTTTCCTTGTAACGCATTTGACAACGTAATTTTGATACAATTCGTCAGTACAACCAATAGGAAAAACACTTAAATAAATTCGGTTTACAATACGGATGAATGCGCTTGCAGCAAAATTTAAACGGTAAAAAAATGAGAAGTTAATCTTGAAAGACAGCGTGTTCAACCGTTAGTATATACAAGAAAATAAAAAAATACACACAAAAATTTATTAAAATTTGTTAACTACAGCAAAAATAAATGCACAGAAATGTTTACCTTAACTTGGGAGCAGCCCTTTGTTATACAAAACACCTGGCGGAAACCCAAGGGGATGATCTCTGGGTAACGTCGGCGATATGATTGATGTAACTACACTCGATTACTCTTCCACATGAAGGAAAGCAGTGAGTCGATTTAAAATACCAAATTGCGATTGGGTTGTATGGTACACTACAGTCCATATTTACACTTTATTTGTTAACTTTATTCTACTATGTACAAGTTCTACTTTATTATTCTTTTTTAACTATACACAAAAGTTTAATTATTTACAGCGAGATATTCGTTACCGGCGAACTGTGAAATAATTGTTTGGAATTTAGGAACGAACGTTTGGTTTCTTCCGCATAAAAGCGATAACTACTCCAAAGAACAGTGAAAACAGTAGGTAAGGAAACACTAAACACTTTCTTGGATTTTCGACAAAGTCCCTTTGGACAAACTGCACTTAACGATAGATCGATCTCGTGATGGTTAAACTACTTAATATGATCCCTTCGATGGTTGTTCGGGGATGGCGCCCTACTAACGGAAGTTCTTTCAACACGGATTATGGATAACGTCGTTCCGCGGTAGCTCACTCGTTGTCGCAACGGTAACCTGATAACGCATCTCCGTCTATAGCAGGTCTGAGCCTTGTGAAAGATTAATTTGTCGCCATATTGGTTTTTTATATCCCTACTATTAATTACCCAATCATAAAAGAATTACTTAAATTTTCTAAATACGCGCTAACCCGAATCAAACTCGAAAACCGTAAAAAAATGGCATCTCAAAAAATACACTTCTTAACCGCGAGCCTTATCTATATAACCGATATCCTGTAAATTATAGATTTCTTAGCTGGCCCTTAATGCTTCGTACCTAAAAGATAAGCTCATTGTTTAAGACAAACATCTTATCAACTTAACCGCTACAGTCCGTCGCCTATAAATTAAATTTGCAAACGGTGCTCCATACAAAGTAATAATTTTACACTCAATTTAATTTTATAAAACGTAATTTCCCTTTCAACAAACGAAAATTTCTAAAACTTGCAATAAGGAAAATAACTATTATTTACAAAGAAGCTAATTAATTTTTCCTCTCAAATTAGTAACAGGGTTTCACTTGTAATTTAATTTGAACTTCCATCTAAATTTGATAAACAACCGAAACCTTCTTTTTGGTTTTTAGATAAAAAGGATTCTACTTGCGATTACTATACATAAAAATTTCGGAAACCTCCCAGATACTTGAAAGACAAAATAAAACATTATAATCGAAAAGCTTCCTTCCCTAAGAATTTATGCGTTATCAAGTTCAATTGCATGAATTTCTACTACCTTTTAGATGTACCATACTAACAAATAAGTTATGATTTCGAAATTAACGGCAAATATTTGATACAATCATAGCCACGTGACACTGAAAATGTAAATTTATTATTACATAACACTATAAAGTAATGAATATGTGTAGTATAAATTACAAAGTGTAATATTATAATACAAACATTAAGGTCCGCGAATTCGGACCCAGGGCCTCGTGTTATCTAGACACGTGTGCAACCGAGAGAATGAATACCATTCGATTTTAAATCTCATTATGTATGTATTATTTTAATTTTATTGTTATATTAAATTAACATGGTAACAGTTCCTATTGTTGTTTGTATTTGTATTATAATATGAGATTTTACTATTTATACTATTGCAATGAATGTAACTTCATTATTACACTTTATAGTTTAGTTATATGCTCACCCATTTTTAGCCTTAAAGACAGTGTCTAACGTGTAATCAAACAGTGCAATGGCTATATTGGTTTTAAGCTACTAGTAATAAACCGTGAAAAAGTAATCAGGTAGTATTAGCATTGCCCGACAGAATTTAAATAATTTCCTGTTTTAATAACTACTCTAGTAGTTTCCAAGTAGTTTTAACCTAAAACAAAAAGACGAGATTGGTGGAAGTGGAAGAGTAAAAACTCCCGTTACAGTAAACACTTATTCATTACAGTTTACAATCAATAACAGTAATAACAATGAACATTCATTATTCAAACAGGCTACATCTGGAATATCCGAATCGATTACAAGAGCTGCGCAAACTTATCTTCTGCATCAGTGGTAGTGTTATAAGGCTTGTCACGTAGGGTTCTTGTATCATCAGCTGTTCTGTGCTTTCGTAGCCATGTTTTAACATATGGCTCTGGTTTCCAATTCTGAATTCTTGGGCCATTTAGTTTGATCAAAGGCTGGGCTGAAGCATGGTATTCGTCTTGTTCTAGTTGGCGACTATGATGTTCATGAAATCATCGCCATTCTGTGAATTGCATTATATGAGTTTGGAATAATCCAGTAATGGACATAATTCTTTAAAAATTGTTTTCAAGATAGTCTCTGAAACTGTTCTTTATTTTATTTATTATTCAACGAATCTTGCACAAAGCTTAGAAATCTTAGGTTCACCGTATCCAATGGGTTTTGATGTTTTGATACTTTCCAGTATTTCAGTTCAGAGATAAGTGAATCGTATTCTGCTTCTGCTTGTTGATGAGAGGGGCCTACAGATTATTTTGATGATTCGTTACTGCTTCTGGTTAAGAGCCTTTTTTCATATTATTAATCAAACTTGACACAGTTGTTGGTGGTTAGTAGATACCATTTTATCACTTTCTGTTATAGGGACGCCACTAAAGTTACCTTCAGCTGGTGAGATTTTAGTCTCAAGGCATTTAGTCCCAGGTTTATCTTTAAGTAAGTCACAAAACCGCATACTTCTTCTAAGACGACTGTTGTATTTTGGTTTTGTAGGCTTTCAGATAATATTGAAAGTTCGGCTAATACGTCATACATTATTGCCAAATCAGATAAGAATTGGGACGCGGACAAACGTTTAACCAACCCATTTTACATGGCTCGTTCGGTTGGACTTCTAAATGTTCTTTTAAATAGCCATCTCTAAATCCATGCTTATTCAAACAATCAATTAAGGCATTAAAAACTGCATCTGCTGATTGGTTTGACAGTTCTACTAAGTTTAAAAATAAGGATTGCGGTGGAAACTTTTTACTGGACTCACACTTTAAATAATCAAAGTAGATCTTGTCCCCAAACTTGTGAATTCATCAATGATGACTTATATATCCCTGAAACGTCTAAAGCCTGTTGTATTATTCTTTTTTTCATTTCGTGTGAAACGTGGCACATAATTTCAGTGGCACTAAATCTGGAATGCAACCCAATCCCTATATCTACGACATTTTGCTTTTGAAGTTCCAACAGCTCAAAATGATCCGAAAATGGTCTATTATTTTTCGCTAAGTAGTATGTCGATCTAAATATTTTCATAGTTGATTCCAAGTGAGATGCATTGAATTTATCACAAACCGTTTCGATTGTTTCTGATTTCGCCTTTTTAGACATGGTCTCTGCTAGCCTGTGACTCGTCGACATATTATGTAAATGTATTTTTTTTTCTTAAGTAAGCTGAGCAGATTTGGTACTAAAAGTAACCGATAAAGAACACCACTCCTTTGAAATCACTGTCCGCTCCTTTTTAAACGCACCAAGATGGGAAACGTCTGCACACAATTTACAGCCTATTTTACAATTTTTTAAAATGAGCCAAGGAAACAAATCCTTTTTACGATCCCACATTTCCCTACACCATATGGAGGGCCAATCAGTTAGCACTGCCTGGTTCAAGGTGCGATTCAAAACCACTGTCAATAGACATAGATAAAACATCATGTTTTTTTTACATTAGACTCAGGCTGATCATATCTGCCATGTACAGATGACATATTCAGTTCCAAGGTAGACCTATCATGTTCAAATATTTTACTTTATGAACTACTTACTGAAGTTGAATCAACTGGAACGCTTGTCCCTGATTCTGAGATTGATGCCTCACTTTCATATATTTTAAAAAACGAAAAACGAAACTAATGTTTTTTGTGTTTTTTTGGATGCTATTGTAGTATGTAGTCTACATTAAAACACTTGTACAAAGATACACCAACAAACTTCACGCTTTAATCATTTACCACGGTAAAACACTGCTGTTGAATTTACAACGGTACTGTAAAAATATAAAGCAACAAACTTGAAGCTTTAAAACGTAGATCACTATAAAACACTACAGGTGAAATTACTGCATTACGCGGCGTAGGTGCGCAGAATGACACCCTTACAAAGTGGCCAGCGCGACTGAAAAACTGACTACCGCCTCTAAATCCTTCTACAAACTATTAAATTACAATTTAAATTGTTATAATGTAATACACTTTTCATTAATTTTTATTTAAGTATAATTTATTTGACAACTATTTGAAATCGTTGAAACCCATTCAGCCATTGTTGAGTTATGACTCGGAAAAAAACGCGGGTCGCCTATTAATATATAGGATTCTTGGAAAAAGCAGAGTGGGAACGCCGTTCCCACCAGTTCCCGCCCCACTACACCACTACTTATATGTATATGTACTGTACTCTGTATCATTGCTACGGGGGTGCTTTTATTTTTGTGAGGGGACCATTCGTCCGTATTATACGGAGCAGTCCCTTTTTTAAACATATCATTTCGTATATGTAATTATTTTAATAAATTACGTAAATGTTTCTATTTGTAAGAAGTCCATTTTTTTTCCCGTTTTCTGACGTTTCATGGTTTAGAAGGAATTATTCAAAGTCTAGAAAGTACGAAAAAGATAGCGCAACCTTCAGATAAGACACAATAGGATGACATCACGAGTTCTACAATTTACGAGACTTTTCTAGTACTTTTGTCGACTTAAATAAATAGCACGTGATCCCGCTTATGACGCAGTATTAAGCATCAAATCTAGCGCGAGAAGAATTTTCTTACGACTATGTCTTGCACGTTTGGAAAATAAATATACCGATGCATGCAAATAAATATAGTGTAAATAGTTCCTTAGTTAAGATAATAAATGATCGTTTTTAAATAAATAATCGTTACAGTATAGTATGTGTATCTAGGACTGTAGAAAATCAGAATATCGCAAAAAGAAATACATTAGGTAATAGATACTTAGAAAATGAATATCCATTTATTAAACAAACAACCTCAGATAATGATATCAAGTGCTTAAAATATTGTGCACAGTTTTTACTTGCATATGGTGGAAAGGCCGATATTGTTCAACACACATCGACACTTAAGCATTAAAAGGCCGATATTGCTGCTAAACACGTAATTGCGAGTAATATTTTACAAAAAGAATCATTAAGCTTCATATAAAATGATCTTGGAACGGTCAATTTTGTAACAATCTATACCGATTGTTCAAATGACGAGAGGGTAAAATTTTTCTGAAGTATGGCTATGGTTTTTTTTTACTCACAGGCTTCTACATTTCGTAAATGTGTGATGCAACTGGAATCTGAAAAACTTTCAATGGTAGCTAAGTATACATGGTTTTATTAAATTAAAGCAACAATTAATAGAACGCAAAAATTAAGTCTTTTTACCAAATCACGTTAACACTATGCTAGTAGCTTTGGTAAAGGAGAAGACCTAGCCGTAACTCATTTTAAAACAATAGAAACCATGTTTTATACTACTTGTATTGGAATGGACACAGATTCGCAAGCGTTTCGTTGGATATTGCTAAAAATCTGTGGTCAGATATTGGAATCTCATTAACTATACAATTTTTAATATACAACTAGCCATAAAGAAAAGATTGGAAAGATGTTTCTGTTTCTATTGACAAACAATGGATCGAGCTTTTTAACCACTTCAAGAGTGAAGATATATCACACAACAACATATTAAAACTGTTAAAATGTGCATGTGTTTACCGGGACCCAACATCGCCACGGAAATGTTTTTTTTTTTATATGGATAAAATTTGGACCAACGAAAAAACTAGCCTTACTGTAAGTATCTCCAAGGTCTTGAATATTTTTCGAATGGTACATTCTATGAAAAAATACACAAATGAATAACGTTTCGCTCACCATTTTCTTAACTATGTACTTTTGAAAAATTAAATAGATTTTATTTCCAAGGGAGTAATGAAGTTGTCATTATTACTGTCAATTTCGATAGTTTAAGTTGTCCTTTATTTGTGTATTTCAAATCTCATACGTCTTGCGCCATTATTCATTGCAACCTAATAATGAGACTGAAGTTGGAACTAATAATGAGGCTAGAAATATGTGATTTTGATAGAAAATTTCAGATAGAAGAAGCCTGTCAGAATGACGCACTTGTCATCAGTCATCACTGAAGGAGACTTATTGGGGCTTGAAGGTAAAATAGTATATTGGGTTCGACATGTAAGTTGATGATTACTTTGCAGTGGAGCCGACATCTACTATCATTTATTTATTTTTTTACACTTTTGCATTATGACATGGGATGCCTAAAAACCTACCATAAATAACGACTACATTTGTTACTTAGACTAGAGAGCATAAAACCTCATAATTTTGTATTTAATTTAAAAGAAATTGCCCCATGTCCTTCCCTTTATAGACGAGAATTTGGTACCTCTCAGACTCTTCAAGTGATGTGCTCATGTCTCGTATTTCCATTTTACATAAACGGTCACCTTATCTTTGACCTATGTAGTATTTATCAAAGCTTAGCTTCAAAGTGCATTACGTTGCTTGGAATTAGTAGTAATTCAACAGGAACGTAATTATTACACTTAATAATTAGGATGTTAGTTGATGTTATGCTATAATGTTAAGCAACATAGTTTAAGTGTATTTTAACAATGTCAATAGTCACTGGTATCATAAACGTGATAAATACTGAATATTCGCAGAACTGCACTATTAGACTAGCGCAATTGGTGGGTACGCGATTCTCAAAAATCAGACCAGGCGCTAGCAGTTTTTCCGTTGTTACATGCACAAAGGCATGGTTGTAGCAAAAGTAAAAGGTAACATCTGGGAATAAGGCCGGAAGCTCAGTCGGTCGGTTAGGCACTTGGATGCGTGGGCGTGGGGCTGGCGTAGATACACAGAGAATTTAAAAGGGCACCACTTGATTTATTTTTATATAAACCAAGAAAAGGGCTACGACATATTAAGAGAGATGCTACAGTTAAAAATACATTTGGACACAGTCTAGGAAGGGAACAGGTTTGGTTAGGATATCGCTCCTAAACTGCAGTAATAAAGAAAACAACTATTGGCAAGTAAATTAAATGTACTACAAAAGGTTAACATAAACTCGCCGAAGGCATACTAGTATAAATATCCCAACGTAGTGGGTACATTAAATAAGTATTCCACCAACGGGTATCGTAAATCGGGATTGCTATTATCCGGAAAAACGACCCGAAAGTCTCTCCGCAATTTGATACTCACCTTATTCTACTGCATCTTCTAAATAAAATTAAAAACATTTGAATTGAGTAAAGTATAGTACAATGACACGACGCTTTTTTTTAACATCCAGAGTTGAACCTAGAAACAAAATACGTAACACAAAGTAAACCCCAAACTAAAATAATGAAACCGTATTCACAGGAAGAGCTCTCATTACAACTGGCGTCTCGCCTTTGATTCAACTTGTTAATCACAAAACTACAAGCACAAATCAGAAGTTCACTTTAATGTTACAAAAACCGCTAAAGCTTCGCGCAAACAAAAAAGAGAAATAAAATTCCAGCTGAAGGCTAAAATATTGATAATCATGAATTATTAATAGCTTCCTTATTTATTGTAACGCTTGTTAGAACGTAACAATTAAAATTTAGATACTAATGTACAGCAAATGAAAGAATACAAAGCGTACGTAAATTCAACTGTTAATTTTTTCAGCAGCATTTACTCATTATTTGAATCACCCAGTAT